>CM053502.1:75966411-76005405 GCA_028627145.1 Eidolon dupreanum | reverse complement strand
TGCATTTTGTTTTTTGATCCATTCTGCAACTCTGTGCCTTTTTATTGGTGAGTTCAATCCATTTACATTTAGAGTGATTATTGAAATATGAGGTCTTCTTATAGCCATTTTATCTTTTGCTTTCTGGTAGCTCAGTGTTTCCATTGCTTCCTTGTCCTTATGTTTCTGTTTTCTTTATTTTGGTTGGCTTTTGTGTGTTTTCCCTCTGGTCCTTCTTGTTTTATGTTATATATAATGGTTCTGAATCTTCGGCATGTGGTTACCATTATGAATATGTAAAGGATAGTTATATATATATATATATATATATATATATATATATATATATATATACACACACACACACAGTTGTCTATTTTCTTTTGGTGTGCCTTATCTCCATTCCCCCTTGCAAATTTGGATCTTTGATTCCTCCCCTTTTCTGTCATTGTTATCTCAATGTGTTCTTATGTATGCTGAATGTTCATTGCTATCTTATCATAACAATTCTCTTCTTATTATTTAACCTTATAATGCCCCGTTTTTAGTAAGAGTTGCACTCCTTGCTTCTATTTGCCTGATAGTCACTTTACTCCTAATTATTATTATTATTATTATTATTTTGTCATTTTGTTTTATGTGAACTGACCCCTTTCAGTATTTCCTGTAGTGCAGGCCTCGTAGTGGAGTATTTCCTCAATTTTTGTATGTTGGAAAAGTCTTTATTTCTCCTTCATATCTAAAGGAGAGCTTAGCCAGATACATTATTCTAGGCTGATAGTTCCTTTCACTTAATAGTTTAAATATTGGATTCTATTCCTTTCTGGCTTGTAAGATTTGCACTGAGAAGTTTGAGAATAATCTGATGGGTTTGGGTTTACCTTTATAAGTTACCTTTTTTTTCTCCCTGGCTGTCTTGAGAATTCTGTCTTTGTCATTGATTTTTGATAATTTTAATACAATGTGTCTTGGTGAAGGCCTTTTTGTACTGAGATAATTGGGTATTCTGTTGACTTCTTGAATTCCAAGCTCCAGCTCATTCCTTAGATTTGGAAAATTCTCATTAACTGTTTGTCTGAAAATGCTCCTTGCTTCTATTTACCTGATAGTCTAATCCCTGTTCCTTTTCCTCGACTTTAGTAATGCCCATTATTCTTATGTTTCCTCTCCTGATGGTATCAGCTAGTTCTTGAATTTCTCTTTCATTATTTTACATTCTTCGGTTTCTCTCTTCTTCCTTCTGATTTATTTCTAGATTTGTCTTTGGTATCACTGATCCTTTCCCTCATTTGGTAAGCTCTATTTCCCAAGGTTACTGTATCATTTTTCAACTCTTGCAGTGTGTTCTTTATATCCAGAAGGTCTCGGTTCTTTTTGAGGGTTTCAATCTTCTTGTTCTACTCTTCTCATTGTTTTTTCAATTCCTGAAATTTTTGATTTGAGTTGTTTTGGATCTCATTGAGATTTTTTAGAAATACCATCCTGAATTCTCTGTCATTTAAGTTACATATTTCTATGTCCGTAAGCTTATTTTCTGGAGATTTTTCTCTTTCTTTTGGAGATGCCTTGTCACCTTGGTTGTTCATGGTGTTTAATGTACTATTTCTCTGCCTAGGTATTAATGGAAGTGTATTCTGCTGTTTTTCCAGGAAGAAGATTTATTATATAAAGGTCCTTCTTTAGCCTGTTGCAAAGAAGACTCTTTTTTTTTTTTTTTTTTGGTTTCCAGTAGGTGGCATCTAAGCCTCTTGGATCCCTGCTTTATATAAAGCCTTAGTAACGCTTTTTAAATTTTCTTGTAGATATTTAATTACACTCGCTACCCTCAGTTCATTCCCTGTCAGTGTTAGCAACAGTCTCAGCAGCATTTGCTCAGATTCCCCTAGGGCCTCGGAGAGTATGGGGGGAGGGGCCCTATGAGTTGGGAGTTGGGGGCTGCAGCTCAGCCTCAGTTTTGCAACTGTGGCCAGCAAAAATCAGCTGTTGTTCCTCTGAGATCCCGTCCCACTCCTCTGCTTTCTGCCCTGATGATTGGGCCCTGCAGCCAGCTGGCCATGGGGAACTCACAGCTATCGCAGGAATGGCTGTTCAGGGAACTCACTGCAGGAATTTGCTGCTCTTTCTCTTCTCCCCCTCCTCCTGCAGGGAGCTCCAGCAGCTATGAGAGGCAGCTTCTTTACTACTCCCAGTGCACTGCCCGACACCCGAGGTTTGGACCTGTGGTAGCTCTTAAGTGCAGATCCCATGCTCAGACGTGCTGATGTGCAGTTTGGGTGTTTTTTGGTAGTTTTAGATGTTCAGAATATTGTTGTTTCAAGAGGAGAGATCTGGGGATGTCTCTCATTCTTTCATATTTCCGAAGATCCTTCTTTTAGAAGTTTAAATGAAAGTTTCTGTCATGTAACATTCCAAGTGAAGCATGGTAAAAAGCCATTTCCTTTGCACCTTCAGACCCCAAAGCTGGAACAAAGTTTGGAAAACACCTTCTAACAGGTTATGTCACTCTTCTTTAAATTGATTTTATTCTTGGGACTATCAACTTCTCCCTGGAGTCCAGGGAGGGCACCCCACCCTCCCTGGAGTTTGCGCAAGCACACACCTCTAGTTTTTTTAAGAGTGAAGTTAGATTGTTTATTTGAGAATTTTTGTTTGTTCATTTCTTGAAGTAGGCCTGTATTGCTATGAATCTTTCTCTTAGGACTACTTTCACTGTGTCCCATAGATTTTGAGTCGTTCTGTTTTCATTTATCTTTCGACTACTTTCTGAATCTTATTGTTAACCCATTCATTGTTCAGTAGCATGTTATTTAACCTCTGTGTGTTTGTGTATTTTCCAGTTTTTTACTTGTAGTTGATTTCTGGTTTCATACCATTGTGGTAGCAAAAGACACTTGATATAATTTTGGTCTTCTTAAATCTATTGAGACTTATTTTGTGACTTCACATGGGGTATATTGTGAAAAATGTTCCATGTTCACTAGAAAAGAATGTATATTTTACTGCTTTGTGGTGAAACACTCTGAAAATATCAATTAAATCCATCTGGTCTACTGTGTCACTGCTGTTTCCTTATTGATTTTCTGTCGGAAGATCTGTCCATTGGTTCATTGGGGTGTTAGAGTCTTCTATATCAGTGTATTACTGTCAATCTCTCCCTTTATGTTGGTCAATAATTTCTTTATTTATGTAGATGCTTCTATGTTGGGTGCATATGTTTACTAGGGTTATGTCCCCTTGTTGTATTGATCCCTTTTTCATTATGTAATGCCCTTCTTTGTCTCTTATTATAGCTTTTGTTTTAAAGTCTATTTTGTCTGATATATGTATTGCTACCCCAGCTTTTTTTCCATTCCATTTGCATAAAATATCTTTTTCTATCCCTTTACTTTCAGCCTGTGTGTATTATTTGATCTGAGGTAGATCTCTTGTAGACAGCCTAAGTACGAATCTTGTTTCCTTATCTACTCAGTTACCCTATGACTTTTGATTGGAACTTTTAATCTAATTACATTTAAGGTGATTATTGATAGGTACATAGTTATTGTCATGCTATTATTTGTATTTATGGGTTCCCCTCTCTTCCTGTTTTGTTTTTACAGAAATCCCTTTATCATTTCTTGTTATTCTGGCTTGTTAGTGATAAATTCTTTTTGATTTTTCCTGTCTGGGAAGCTCTTTATCTCACCTTCAATTTTAATTGATAGCCTTGCTGGGTAGAGTAGTCTTGGTACAGGTTCCTGTGTTTTTTTTTTTTAATCACTTTGAATATTTTGTGCCAATCCCTTCTGCCCTACAAAGTTTCTGTTGAAAAGTCAGCTGATATTCTTATATAGTAGGTGTAAATAACTAGCTGTCTTTTTCTTGCTGCTTTTAGGATTCTCTCTTTGTCTTCAACCTTTGGCATTTGAAATATAATGTGTCTTGATGTGGGCCTCTTTGGGTTCATCTCGTTTGGGAATCTTCATGCTTCCAGACTTGTATGTCTAATTCCTTTGTCAGGTTAGGATAATTTTCTGTCATTATTTTTTCAAATAGCCTTTTAATTCCTTAATCTCTCTCTTCTCCTACAGGTACCCCTATGATAGAGATGTTGGTACATTTGATGTTGTCCCAGAGGTTTCTTCAACTTTCCTCAATTTTTTTGATTCTTTTTTACTTTTGCTGTTCTAATTGGGTGTTTTCTGTTACCTTGTCTTCCAACTCACTGATTTGGCCCTTTGCTTCATCTAATCTATTGTATATTCTTCATTTCAGTTATTGTATTCTTCATTTATGACTGGTTCTTCTTTATGGTTGCTATGTGTTTTTTTTTTTTTTTTATACTTACTATCTCTCTGTCTCTGGTAGGTCATTTGTCTTCACTTCATTTAATTTTTTTCTAGAGTTTTCTCTTGTTTTATTTGAGGCATGTTTCACTCTTCTCTCATTTTAGTTGCCTCTCTGTGTTCGTTTCTATGTATTAAGAAGATTTGTTACATCTCCCAACCTTGGCCAGGTGACCTTATATAGTAGGTGTCCTCTGTGGCGTAGTCTTCCTGATCACCTGCATTGTGGGCTCTGGACGTGTTCCTTGTGCGGGTTGTGTATGTTCTCCTTGTGCATGTTGTAGTTAAGCCTTGATCTCTGTTAGCATATCAGTGGATGGAATTGATTCTCAAGCTGACTGGCTATGGGGATTGTCCATACCCACAGGGTATGAGTTGCTATATGGGGGATGACCCCTCAGAGTGGGATTCCCCCAGCAGGCTTGTGTACCTCTTGAAACCACCCTTTGGGTACATCATTTATGGGGCTACTCGGGTGCTCTGTTGTGGTCTGATGCCAGCCTCCAAGTGTGTTGGTTCTGTGGTCCCTTGGGAGGGGTTCCCATGTATACCAAGTTCAGCCACTGCCTTTGATTTCTCAGGGCTACCTGGTAGGAGCTACAAAATAATTCTCAAATAGTTGCTGCCTATCCTGGATCTGGAGGCATGTGGGAGAGAGCACGCTGTGAGCCTAAGTTGTTTACCCCTAGTACTGGGCCTGGGGTGGTGTAGCAAAAGGACCAGTGCTCCTTAAGGCCTGGGGCTGCCTGCCAGCTGCCTGTATGACTCTGCAGCTAGAAGAGCCTTTGAGTGGTATGTGACTTAGGTGGGGTGGGGATGCCAGGGAGTTACCAGGGTCAAGTGAACAAATTTCACTTGGCCAGTGCAGAGTCAGGTTTTATGCCAATGTTTAATCTGTGGTTTCCTGTAAAAAGTCTCGGGTTGCAGCAAAGCCAGCACTGTCCTCAGGCTTTCAGACCCCCATGATTCACCCAAAAGATACTGCAGTTTAGGCTGGCACCAGTGGCTCACCACCAAAAGTCTCCCCTGAAATGTGTGAAATGCGTGTGGGCCACGTGAGCTGAGGGCTGTTGCCTGCCAATAAATATGCAGTTCAGGGAAGATGTAGGGTGGGGCTTGCCATCCAGCAATGGGCCTGTGGGGGCAATTTCTGGTCTGGGTAGGGCAAGGCCCCTGGGAGATACCAGGTGGACTGGGTCGATCTCACCTGGCCAATGTAGCTTCAGAATTGGCCGCATAGGGGGAGGGTTCAACATAAGCAATATGACACCCACCTATAGACTGCCCCTGAGGGGGTACAAGGGAGCAATGGCAGCTGTCTCTCCAGCCCTTGCCCCAGGGCCACACAATTCAGTCTTTCTCCATATGTCTTTTGTACCTCCCGAGCTACTGACCCTCCTCCAGAGACCAGGGTGAATGTCTGAGAGCAAGTGAGTCTGTGCATGGGTCCTTTAACCAGATGTCTGGGTTTTCAGGTTTTTTTTCCATCTCACAGACAGCCAGAGTCACCACTGGTTTTTACTGTCAGATTTTGTGGAAATTCCTCTTTCCAGGACTGGAACCCTGGGCTGGGAACTCCTGTGTGGGGCTAGGACCCCTTGTTCCTTCACCTTTCTCTTTCTATTTGTTTTTAATATTTGGCTACTGGTAATTTTACAATTAAATATGTGGTTTTACTTACATTTATTTTGAACAGTGCTGCTCTAGACCTTCTCAATCTTTGGATGTTATGGTACTATGCCTTACTCTGTCTGCCACCAGTAGATCAGACACCTGTCAACATGGGAAGAGTAATGACTTCCATGGAGATTTCTTGGTGAACTGAAAATAGTTTATATTCTTAGCCCCTTCTAGTTATTGGTAATAGGAGAAGAAAATGTATCTCATGACTGGACCATATAGTGAATAAATGGCTATAGGTAATTTTGAGTGACAACTTTCCAAGTTTGTAGACACTATAAAATTGGCTCGATCCAATAAATTGTTAGAGGTTTTGAGAGAAGTAAGCACAAATTGATGCCCACTCACCATTGGAACACAATTCTCTTAGTTCTCTCAATAACAGTACAACTACTATAGGAAGGTGGTGTGGACTAGATCTGTCAACCCACAAATACCACCACTGGCTAGACCCTCGTGTGACACGTTTGTTTTTTTTTTTTAACAAGTGTCTTTTTGGTTACAAATAATAAATTTAATTCTTAGACAATTAAGATGGTTACTTTTGCTTTTAGCAAGTCCATAAGAGGAAACATCTCAATCTACAGTGCCTGGAAGGAAAGGAATAGGAGTAAAATTCAGAGCAAAATTGAGGCCTAATTCCTTAGCACACTCTCTTGGCAAAAGAAAAGCAAAGGGGATTGAATAGAGACTTCTTGAGAGGCCAGGACAAGATAGAAGTGGCCAGTCCTTGCTGTATCAGGATACACAGGTTACTTCTTAACCTCAAGCACACCAATGACTACTTTGAAAGAAAAATGGGGAGAAGGTGACACATTGAGGCAAAGATCCTCAAAATATAGCTGTCTTTTTCTTTTGCCATGATATAATACTTTCTTCCAAAGACACAAACCTAGAGTATTGTAGCGATTGTAATAAACATTGAACTTCCAAAATTCATATTAATAATTCCGGATTTGAATGCTAGAAATATTTGGAGAGTCTGATAACATTTTGTGACATTTTGTGAGTCAAAGGACTTTTGTTCTGCAAATGTGTAAAACAATTTCCAGCAATGTATAATTGAAAATGTGTAAAACAATTCCAAGCAATGTGTAATGTTCGTAGGACAAAATGGGGAGCACTCAAAATGACTGCTACCACTCTGCAGTTAGTTGGAATCAAAGAAAAAAGAAAGCTCTTTACTTCCAATTTGAGTGGTTTTCCCTGCAAACCCTGATCATGCTGTGTGAAACACAAAGTGGGAATGAGAGTGTTTTCTGCATTTTCTTCATGGCCTTATGCCAGTATCTAACGCACTTAAGCTACTTTATATTTCCGGCCAACTCCTATAATCCACTTACAATAGATTTTTGAACTGCTGTTGGTGCGGATGTCCTGCCTCAAGCCCCAGCAGTGACAGGCCTGTGCTCCATGGATAATAAAAGCTAGAAGGGTATTGGGGCTATTTCTTAGAAGTTCTTCTAATGAGCAGTCACCACATTAGTTGCAGGAAATACTGTGATGTTCTTATAGTTGTAAACATGCTTTCCCCCACATGAATAAAGTTACCTGTGATAAATTAACTGTTTCTCTCCTAAAGACCTCTGCCTGCATTTCTCCTTAATCATTTTGTATAAAAGTACAGTGACGGAACTACAGGATATCCTCTGGGCTTTAATTCTCCAAGCTTCAAGATACCATCCAACCATGGAGGGCCTTTCACAGCATCTTTATATTTTTCTTCCTTGTAGCTAATGGATTGGTGCTTCTCACAAAGCCCAGTCTTTCTAGGTTTAGCTTCCTAATAAAATGGAGTCACAGGATTTCTTTTCACCTGTGTACACCATTCTGGGAAACATATTTCCTGTTTTATAACTCACTCTTCCTGACCCTTTTTGGTCCAATTTAATTCTTTTTGCATATGAAAAGAGGATCTACAGAAGGCCAGCAACAGTGCCTCCAAGTCACTGAATCATGTCTTCACTTCAAACATGAATCATGTCTAAAGGCATAAAAGCCACTAGTTTAGGTGAATATTTAATACATGGTGAAAAAGAGAAAGAAAAGTGAAGGGAAATATTCTTAATATCTCTTTATCTGCTTTTTCTTCAAACTTTTAATGACATTGCCGAGAAACAAGATAAATTTGCTTTTATTTTCTTTAGTTTTTCTTTCTTCAGACAATTTCTTAACTTACATGTATAAATATAAGGGCCAGAGGCTGGGACAAATAAATCTCCAGTCAAACCGTGCATTTGATATGGACTTCTCTGGTATTCCTGCTCCTGCCCTTGATCTCCTTCAGTCATTGTCAACAGAGAAGGAGAAGTGAGTCTGTTAAAACTAAAGTCAGGTCATGTGATTTCTCTACTTAAAACCCTCCAAAAGCTTTGCTATAGGCTTAAGGTTTGTGTCCCCTTCCCCCAATTCATACATTGAGATCCTAATGCCCAATGTAAAGATTTTAGGAATTGGGAATATTTGGGGATGATTATGCCGTGAGAGTGGAGGAGCCCTTATAAAAGAGGCCCTAGGGAGCTCCCTTGCTCCTTCTACCATGTGAGGACACAACAAGAAGTCTACAGCTGGGAAGAGAGCCCTCACTTGATCATCATGCTGCTACCCTGATCTTCGACTTCCAGCCTCCAGAACTGTAGGAAATAAATTTCTCTTGTTTATAAGCTGTTTGTTTTATGATACTTTGTTACAACCGCCTGAATGTGCTAAGACAAGGTTCCTACTTCAGAGTAAAAGCCAACTCCCTGGAATAACTCTAAGGCCCCATGTAATCAGGTCCCAGGTCACACTTTTTTCCTCAGCTTCTAGACTTTTCCACTTAGTCACTCTTGTTCAGCCACCTGATTTTCTTGCTGTTCTTTGTGCCAGATTTATTCCTGCCTTAAAACTTTGCTTTTGTTATTCCATATGCTTAAAAAGCATTTACCCTAGAGTTGTGCTCGGCTCACACATTCTTCCTCTTCATATATTTACTCAAATGTCACCTTTTCATTGAGACCTTCCATGGCTGTTCCACCTCAAATTAGTATACCCACCTTAACACCAGGCTCTGACCTTCCCTCTTCCCCTTCTCTGCTTTATCTTTCTCTTTAACACTAAACTTGCAACATAATGTATATTTTATTTAATTAAATTCTTTATTATCTATTTTACTTAACCAGAACATACACTCCATGAGAGCAGAGATTTTGTCTGTTTTGATCACTGCTATGTGTTCTGAGCCTAGAACAGTGCCTATAAGAAGTATTTGTTCAGTGTGTTGAATGAGTGGATAAATCACTCCTTTGTGGATGGGAGATAATCAGTTCTGTTCAGTTTTAACAGACTCATTTCTGCTTCTCTGCTCTCAATGACTGGAGGAGGTCGAGGGCAGGAGCAGGAAGATCAGTGAAGTAGACATCAAATACATGGTTTAACTGGAGATTTATTTGTCCTGGTCTCTGACCCTTAAATTTATACATGTAACTTAAGAAATTGTCCAAGGAAAGAAAAACTAAAGAAAATAAAAGCAAGTCTATTTTGTTTCTTGGCAATGTCATGCAAATGTTTGAAGAATAAGCAGAGAAAGAGAATATTAAGAATACTTCCCTTTACCTTCCTTTCTCTCAGTGAAATAAGAATAAGTGAATTGTTCCCTCAACTGTTCTCTGCTTTGATAAATGCTTTATAGCTATGAATATAGTATTTGTGAGAGTTGCCCTTGATAATTTGTGAATAAAATTGATTTGTCATTAATAGAATTAAAAGTCACCAATGGGACTTAAAAAAGGATTACAGAGTGAAAAAGAAAATCAAAACATATTGATAACCATCAATAATCAGAAGCAGTATCAGAGATATTACTTATCAAATGGCAAAATAAAAAACAGGAATATCAGTGTCTCCCTGACTGTTCTAAAACATGCTGCCATTGAGACACTGTATTTTAGGGAGCATTTTTTCTCAGCTTTATTGAGATATAATTGATATATAATATTGTATAAATTTAAGATGTACAATGTAATGATTTGATACATGTATATTTTGCAAGTGTTTATCACAATAATGTTAGTTAAAATATCCTTTACCTCATCTGATTACCATTTTGTTGTTATGGTGAGAACATTTAAGATCTGCTCTTAAATGTTAAAACATGTTAAAAAAGATCTGCTCTTTTAATTAGTTTCAAGTATACTGTACATTGATTAGACATCTATGTAGTTTGTAAAACAATCCCCTCAATTGCTCCCTTCCTCCTCAACCCTCCACCTAGCCAACATATTAATACTAACTACATTCCCTATGCCATGCTCCCCACCCCTGTGAGCATCCATCAGTTACTAATTTGTACTTCTTTAACCCTTCGCCCCATTCTCCTAACTCCCCAAACCCCCTTCCCTCTGTCTGTCACCAAATTGCCTGTTATATTTGTGAGTCTGTTTTTGATTAGTTTGTTCTTTTTATTCCTTAGATTCCGCATATAAGTGAAATCATATAGTGTTTATCTTTCTCTGTCTGACTTAAATACCTTCTAGGTCCATCAAAGTATCTTTTTCCATCCTCTTCCTTTTCGTATGTAGGAGTCTTATTTTCTTATCTTTTCAGCCACTCTGTCTTTTGGTTGGAGCATTTAATTCTTTTCCATTTAAGGTACTTGTCGATAGGAAAGTAGTTGTTACCATTCTTTATTCCTGTTTTTGATACATGTTTTTTTTTCTTAAAGATGTCCCTCCAATATTTCCTATAATACTGGCTTGGTGGTGATAAATACCTCTAGCTTATTTTTGTCTGGGAAGCTCTTGATCTATCCTTCAACTCTAAATGATAGCTTTGCTGGATAAAGTATCCTTGGTTATAGATCCTGGGTCTTCATCCTGTCAAGTATTTTTTGGCCAAGCTCTTCTATCTCCATAGTTTCTTTTGAGAAATCAGCTGCCAGTCTTATGGGTATTCCCTTATAAGTAATTACCTGTTTTTCTCCTGCTGCTTTTAATATTCTTTCATTGTATTTAACATTTGGCAATTTAATTTGGTGTGGGCCTCTTTGGATCACTGATTTTTGGGATTCTCTGAGTTTCCTGGGGTTTTATGTCCATTTCCTTCCCTAGATTAGAGAAATTTTCCATCATTATCTCTTCAAACAGCTGTTCATCATCTTAATTTTCTTCAAGTATGCCAATCAGATGGATATTTAGACCCTTAATAGTGTTCCATATCCTCTTTAAATTATTTTTATAGTATTGGCATCATATCTCTTTCCATTCTAATTGTATGTCCTTGGCTTTCCTGGCCTCTAGATAGGGCATTTGATGCTTTTCTTTACTCACTTTGTTTGTTTATTCCATTTAATATACTTCTCATCTCAGATAATGTCTTCTTCATATCAGACTGGTTCCCTTTTATAATTTCCATTTCCATTTTTATATTTTTTTTATCTCTGTTGAAGTTCTCACTGAATTTATCTACACTTCCCAAAAGTTTACTGAGCATCTTTATAACCAGTGTTTTGAACTCAGCATCTGTTGGAGTGCTTGACTCCATTATATTCAGATCTCTGTTCTCTCATATGGTTTTTGCTTCTTTGTCTTCCCATTTTGGCTGCTTTTCCATGTCTGTTTCTATGTACTAAGCAAAGCTCCTAAGCCTCCCGGTCTTATTAGAGTGGATTTGTGAAGTAGGTATCCAGTGGCACAATCCTGATAGGGGTTCAGCTGCAGGCCAAATTTAGCCCCAGCCTGTGACCCTCCAGAGCCACTTGTTAAGATTTAGCAAGCAATCCATAGATGTTATGCTTATAGTTGCCTTAAAAGGTCACACCAGAAACCGAGGCCAGCTGCCTCCAGTGTGAGTCTAGGTGCTGCTCAGCAAGAAGCATCTGACTCGCTAATGCTACACCTGGATGTGGCTTGGGTGGGGCCGCGATTTGGGGGAGGTGGAGTTTCAGGGAATCCTCTGGGTGGTGTGACCTCTGTTATCCAGTTTGATGACGTCTCAGCTATGGCAGCGCTGTGTCCATGCCCTGGGAAAGGGGAGGGCTCAACAGGGAACAATGGATACCGCCTGCATTTCTGTACAGAGCAAGTCTTGCCTCGGCCTTCACTCTGAAAAAGTTTCCCTGTAAGTCCCTGGTGCCCCCTGCCTACAGCCTAATTGGCACTGGTGCTCAGAGTGAGCAGGTCGGTCACCGTGAAAATCTGTTCGTGGACACGGCCCTGTTAAGAGGCTTCCGCCACAGCCTTTGTCTCACTTGGCCCCTCAAGACCAGGCAGCCCTACATCCTCGCCTCATCCTACCTTCTATCATTGCAGGGTGCTTTCTTGGATTTCTCCCTAGTTGTATGGCTTGTTCATCAAGATCCCAGGTGATTTTTCCTTGCTGCTGCTCCTTGTTTCCATTACAACTTTGATTTGGTTGCCAGAGGGATGAACAGAGCCTCTATCATCTATGCCATTTTTTTTCCTACTTCCAGTAAATCTTAACTGTACAATAGAATATTATTAACTGTAGTCATCATGCTGTACATTAAGCTCTCCAGAACTTATTCCTCTTATAATTGAAAATTTGTACCCTTTGACCAACATCTCATTTCCCCTGCCTTTACACCTGACAGCCACCAATCTATTCTCTTTCTATGAATTTAGCTTTTTAGATTCCACCTAGCATAATGCCTCCAAGGTTCTTCCACATTGTCACAAATGCCAGAGTTTCCTTTATTTTTATGGCTGAATAATATTTTACTATACGTACCTATATCTATCTATCTATCTATCTATCTATCTATCTATCTATCTATCTATCATCTATCTATCATCTATCATCTAATTTTTTTCCTTGGCTACTGTAAATAATGCTGCAGTGAATACAAAGGTGTAGATATCTCTATGAGACAATGATTTCATTTCCTCTGGATAAATATCTAGAAGTGGGATTGTTGGATCTTATGATAGTTCTATTTTTAATTTTTGAGGAGATTTTGTACTGTCTTCTATAGTAGCTGTACCAATTTACATTCCCACCAACAGTGCTTTTGTTATCTTTTTTCTTTTGATAATAGCCTTTCTAACAGATTCTACCATCTTAATGTAATTATTTGCTATTTGTATATCTTCTTTGGAAAAAAGTCTACTCAGATTCCTTGCCTATATTTTGATCATATTGTTTTTGCTATTGAGTTGTATGATTTTCTTACATATTTTGAATATTGGCTATCAGATATATGGTTACAAATATTTTCTCCCATTTCATAAATTACTCTTTCATTTTGTTGATGGTTTCTTTTGCTGTGCAGAGCTTTTTAGTTTGATGTAGTCTCATTTGTTGATTTTTGCTTTTGTTGCCTGTGCTTTTGATGTCATGTCCAAAAAATCATTGCCAAGATCAATACCAAGGAGATTTTTCCCTATGTTTTTTCCAGGAGTTTTATGGTTTCAAGTCTTACATTTAAGTCATTAATTCATTTCAAGTTTACTTTTGTGAGTTGTGTAAGATAAGAGTTCAGTTTCATTCTTTTGCATGTGAATATCCAGTTTTCCCAGCACTATTTATTAAAGAGACTGTCCTTTCCCCATTTAGTATTCTTGGATTTCTTGTCAAATATTAGTTGACTGCACATGTGTGGGCTTATTTATGGATTCTTGATTCTGTTCCATTGACCTTTGTGTTGGTTTTTATTCTAACATCATACTGTTTTAATTACTATAGCTTTGTAATGTAGTTTTAAAATCAGGAAGCTTGATGCCTCTAGCTTTATTCTTTCTGAAAATCACTTTGGTTGTTTGGTGTCTTTTATGGTTCCACATATGGAACCACAAATTTTAGAATTGTTTTTTCTATTTCTGTCAAAAATGCCATTGGGATATTGATAGGAATTGCATTGAATTTACTGATAGCTTGGGGTAGTATTGGACATTTTAGTAATGTTAACTTCTCTAAAAATGTTATTTTCTTCATTTCTTTTCAGATAGTAAATTGTTAATGTATAGAAATGAAAATGGTTTTTGTATATTGATTTTGTTATTATTCTAACGGGTTTGTGTGTGTGTGTGTGTGTGTGTGTGTGTGTGTGTGTGTGTCTAGTCTTTAAGATTCTCTACATGCAAGATCATGTCATCTGCAAATAAACAATTTTACTTCTTTTACAATTTGGATGCCTTTTATTTATTTTCTTGATTAACTGCTCTGGCTAGGACTGCCAGTACTATGCTAAATAGGAGCAACGATAGTGGGCACCTTTGTCTTGTTCCTGATCTTAGAGGGAAAACTTTCAACCTTTACCATTGAGTATGATGTTAGCTGTGGGTTTGTCTTATGTGGCCTTTTTACGTTGAGATATGTTTCTTCTGTACCCACTTTGTTGAGAGTTTTTATCATGAAAAAATGTTGAATTTTGTCAAATGCTTATTTTGCATCTGAGATGATCATATGATTTTTATCTTTTCTATTAATGTGATGTATCAAATTTATTGATTTGCATATGTTGAACGATGCTTGCATCTCAGGAATAAATCCTACTTCATCATGGTATATAATCATTTTAATGTGCTATTGAATTATGTTTACGAGTATTTTGTTGAAAATTTTTGCATCTACATTCAGGGATATTGGCCTGTAGTTTTCTTTTCTTTTTTCTTTTTGTAATATCCTTATCTGACTTGACTTTGGTATATTAATGCTAGCCTTATCAAATGACAAGTTTGTGAATGCTTCTTTCTCTTTGATTTTTTGGAAGAGCTTGGTTAGAAATAGTGTTAATTCTTTTTTAAATGTTTTGTGGAATTCATCAGTGAAGCTACCTGGTCCAGGACTTTTCTTTGTTGAGAGGTTTTTGATTATTGATTCAATCTAATAGTTATTGGTATGTCCAGATTTTCTGTTATAAGCATACTTCGTTTTGTTGTGCTTTGCTTTATTGTACATTAGATATTGTTTTCTTTACAAATTGAAGGTTTGTGGTGACCCTACACCAAGCAAGTCTATCAGTGCCATTTTTTCTAACAGTATTTTCTCACTTAGTGTCTCTGTGTCACATTTTGGTAATTCTCACAAAATTTCAAAATTTTTCATTATTATTATATTTGTTGTGGTGAGCTGTGATCAGTGATCTTTGATGTTACTATTATAATTGTTTGAACCATGCCCTTATAAGATGGCAAACTTAATTGATAATTGTTGTGTGTGTTCTGACTTCTCCACCAACCAGCTTTTCTCCGTCTCTCTCCCTCTGCTTGGGCTTCCCTATTCCCCGAGACACAATAATATTGAAATTAGTCCAATTAATAATTTTATAGAGGCCTCTGAGTGTTTAAGTAAAAAGAAGAGTCTCATACCTTTCACTTTAAATAAAGATCAGAAATGTTAAGCATAGTGAGGAAGGCATGTCTAAAGCTAAGATAAGCTGAAAGCTAGGTCTTTTGTGCCAAACAGTTAGTCAGGTTGTAAATGTAAACAAAAAGTTCTTGAAGGAAGTTAAAGGTACTACTCTAGTGAACACACAATAAGAAAAGGAAATAGCCTTATTGCTGATATGAAGAAAGTTTTAGTGGTCTAGATAGATGTTCAAATGAGCTACAACATTTCCTGAAGCCAAAACCTAGTCTAAAGCAACTCCCTACTCTCTTCAATTCTGTGAAGTCTGATTGAAAAGTTTGAAGCTTATAGAGGTTGCTTCATGAGATTTAAGGAAAGAAGCCTTCTTTGCAACATAAAAGTGCAAGGTGAAGCAACAAGTATTGATGTAGAACTTATAGCAAGTTATCCAGAAGATCTAGATAAGATAATTAATGAGGGTGGCTACACTATACAAGATTCTCCATGTAGACAAAACAGCCTTATATTGGAAGAAGATGCCATTTATGACTTTCATAGCTAGAGAGAAGTTTATGCCTGGCTTTAAAGCTTCAAAGAATAGACTAACTATCCTATTATGGACTAATGCAGCTGGTGACCTTAAATTGAAACCAATGCTTATTTACCATTCCAAAATATCTGGAGTCCTTAAGAATTATACTAATTCTACTCTGTCTGTACTCTATAAATGAAACAACAAAGCCTGAATGACAGCACATCAGTTTACAACATGTTTTATTAAATATTTTAGGACCACTGTTGAGACCTTCTGCAGAAGGATTCCTTTCAAAATATCACTGCTCATTGAAAATGTACCTGGTCACCCAAGAGCTCTGATGGAGATGTATGAGATTAATGTTTTCATGCTTGCTACCACAACATCCATTCTGCAGGCCCTGGACCAAAGAGAAATTTTGACTTTCAAGTCTCATTATTTAAAAAAATATATTTATTAAAACTATAGCTACCATAGATAGTGTCATTACTCCAATGGATATGGGCAAAGTAAATTGAAAAGCTTCTGTAAAATATTTACAATTCTAGATGCCTTTAGAAACATTTGTGATTCATGAAAAGAGGTCAAAATATCAACATTAACAGGAATTTGGAAGAAGTTGATTCCAACCCCCATGGATGATTTTGAGGGAGTCAAGATGTCAGTGGAGAAAGTAACTGCAGATGTGGTAGAAATAGTAAGAGAACTAGAATTAGAAGTGGAGCCTGAAGATGTGACTGAATTGCTGCAATGTCATGATAAAACTTTAAGGGATGAAGAGTTTCTTCTTATGCATGAGCAAAGAAAGTGATTTCTTGAGATAGAATCTACTCCTGGTGAAGATGCTGTGAAGATTGTTGAAATGACAACAAAAGATTTAGTATATGACACAAATCTAGCTGATAAATCTGAGCAGGGTTTGAGAGGATTGACTTCAATTTTGAAACAAGTTCTAATGTGATTACAATGCTATTAAACAGCATTGAATGCTACAGAGAAATCATTTGTGAACAGAAGAGTCAATCGATGAGCAAATATCATTTTGTCTTATGTTAAGAAATTGCCACAGTTACACCAATCTTCAGCCACAGTTACCCCAATCTTCAGCAACCACCACCCCGATCAGTCAGTAGCCATCAACACTGAAGCAAGAACCCCATCAACAAAATGATTATGATCTGCTGATGGCTCAGATGATGGTTAGTATTTTTTAGCAATAAAGTATTTTTTAAACTGAGATAAGTACATTGTTTTTAGACAAACTTAATAGAATACAGTATGGCGTAAAAATACCTTTACATGTGCTGGGAAACCCCAAAAATTCATGTGATTCATTTTATTGCAATATTTGCTTTATTGTAGTGGTCTGGAACTGAAACTGCAATCTCTCTGAGGCACACCTGCACTTTACAATTCAGTCTTGGTAGGTTGTATGTTTCTAGAAATTCACCTATTTCTTCTAGGTTGTCCAATCTGCTGACACATAATTGTTCATAGTAGTCTTTTATGATCCTTTATATTTCTGTGGTATCCATTGTAATCTCCTTTTTCATTTATAACTGTATTTATTTGACTTCCCTCTCTTTTTTTCTTGGTAAGTCTAGTTAAAGATTGTCAATTTTGCTTCTCTTTTCAAACAATCAATTTTGAGTTGTGTTGATTTTTATATTGATTTTCTATTTTTTATTTATTTCTGCTCTGATTTTTGTTATCTCCTGCTAACTTTGGGCTTACATTATTCTTCTCTTATGATTTCCTTAAGGTATTAAGTTAGGTTGTTTTCTTGAGATTATTCTTTTTTCTTAATGTATGCATGCATTGCTATAAATCTTCTTAGAGCTACTTTTACTGTATCCCATTAGTTTTGGTATGTTGTGTTTCCATTTTCATTTGTTTCAAGATATTTTCTCTTTTCTTTTTTTATTTCTTTGACTCATTGGTTGTTCAGGAGTGTGTTCTTTAATTTGCACATATTTGTAAATTTTTCAGTTTTTCTTCTGTTACTGATTTCTAGTTTTATACCATTGTGGTATAATTGGTATGATTTCATCATCAAGATAATTGGTATGATTTCAATATTTAAAAATTTGCTAACACTTGTTTTGTGACCCAACATATAATCTATTCTGAAGAATGTTCTATGTGCTTTGAGAAGAATGTGTACTTTGCTGCTGTTGCATATAGTATTCTATACAGGTCTGTTAGATTCATTTACTCTAAAGTATAGTTCAAGTGAAATATTTCCTTATTGATTTGCTGTCTGAATAGCCTATCCATTGTTCAAAGTGGGATACTGAAGTTCCTTATTGTAAGTATATTGTTGTCTCTGCCTCCGTTCAGATATGTTAATATTTGCTTAATATATTTAGGTACTCTGATTTTGGGTGCATATATATTTGCAATTGTTATATTCTCTTAATGAATTGACCACTTTATCATCATATAATGACTTTCTTAGTCTTTCGTCACAGTTTTTTACTTAAAGTCTGCATATTGTATAACTACTTCTCTCTTTTGATTTACATTTATGTAAAATGTATTTTCCCATTCTTTCAATTTGAGCCTACCTGGATCCTTAATGCCAAAGTAAGTCTCTTATAGACAGCATATAGTTGAGTTTTTTTTAAAAAAATTTAGCTACTCTGTATCTTTTGATTAGATAATGTAATCCATTTATATTTAAAGTAAATACTGGCCATCGTATTAATTGTTTTCTGGCTATTTTACAGCTTCTTTGTTCTTTCCTCTCTGTTTTCTTTTGTGAATTTATGATGTTTTTACAGTGATATACCTTGATTTCCTTTTATCTTGTATGCATATATTATAAGTTTTTCATTGTGGTTACACTGAGCCTTACATAAAACATCTTGTAGATACAATAGTCCATTTTAAGCCAATAACTACTTAACCTCAATTCCACACAAAAACTCTACCTTTTTACCATCCCTTCCAAACTTTATGTTTTTGATGTCACTATTTACATATTTTTATACTGCGTATGCAGTAACAAATTATTGTAGCTATTGCTATTTTTAGTATTTCTGTCATTTAATCTTTATACTAGAATTAAATGGTTAACACATCACCCTATAATAGTATTGGAGTATTCTGAATTTGTTTTTATACTTACCTTTACTAGTCTGTTTTATGTTTTCATGTTACTAATTAGTGTCCTTTCATTTTACCTTGAAAAATTCTTTTTAGTATTTCTTGTGAGACAGGTCTTGTAGTGAAGAATTCCCTAAGCTTTTGTTTGTCTGGAAAAGTACCTCTCCTTTATTTCTGAAGGACAATTTCAGCACTTTGAATATATCATCTTACTCTCTCACAGCCTTTAAGATTTATACTAAAAAATTATATCTATGGATTTTTGGGAACCTATGGGCATTCATTTTTAAGTGACAAGCTTTGTTTCTCTTGCTGCTTTTAGTATTCTCTCTTTGTCTTTTATTTTTGACAATATTATTATAAGATGTCTTGGAGATCTCTTTAAATTGAATTTGTTTGAGGACACATGTGTTTTATGAGCTTTATGTCCAAATCTCTCCTCATGTCTGGGAAGTTCTCAGCCATTATTTCTTTAAATAATCTTTCTCCACTTTTCTCCCTCACTCTCCTTCTGGGACTCCAATAATACATAGACTTTTTCCTATTGATGGTCTCCTATAGTTTTTTTTCACTCTTTTTTATTCTTTTTGCTCCTTTGATTGAAAATTTTCAAATGATCTGTCTTTGAGCTCACTAATGCTTTTTTTCTGTTCGGTTCAGTCTATTGTTAGAGCTATCTATTGAATTCTTCAGTTTTGTCACTGTCTTCTTCAACTCTAAATTTTTTTGTTTGATTGTTTTGTGTCTTTTCTGTATATTTGTTGAACTTGCTCTTGATTTGTTTCCCTGATTTTGTTAAATTGTTTATCTGTGTTCTCTTGTAGCTCTTTGAGTATCTTTAGAACAATTATTTTGAATTCTTTGTAAGGCAATTCATGTAATTCTATTTTGGGGGATTAGTTACTGGAAGTTTATTGTGTTACTTTGATGGTGTCATGATTCTTCATGATCCCTGTGGCCTTGCATATGTATCTGTACATTTGAAGAAGTACTCATTTCCTCTAGAGTTTATGGATTGACTTTGGTGAAAAAATCTTCACCCACAAGTGGGAGCATGCTGGAGTGTGTTGTGACCCTGTGTCTTGTGATGCAGTGTGAAAGTGTGGGACATGTGGTAGTTCCAAGTAGAGGTGCAGGAGGATCAGGGCTGCTGAGGATCAGGGCATTGACAACTGTGTGATCCTTGATAATAACTGTGGGAGGTCCACAGTGGCTACAAGGGCTGTTGGGGTCCTCAGCAGTGCTTCTATATTCAGTGTCTAGGGACCATGGCAGGTATCAGTAGTGGTCAGAGTCATTGATGTGCACATGATCACCTGCAGCAACCATTTGCAGGTGCCTCTGTGGTGGCAAGGTGCCAGCAGGAAGGTTTGGGGTCAACTGTGGGCACACTAGTAACTGTGGGAAGTCCGGCTATTGGCATGCACCACTGTGGCTGCAGGGTCCTGACAGAGATACACACACAGCAGTGGAGGACAATGACAAGAACTGAGTTGGCAGTATGTAGGTACACAGTTATAGGAGATAGCTATGAATGCACATTCAGTAGTGGGAGTCAGCCATGGAGGTCAAGGCTGGCATTTTGCATGTGCACATCAGAGGGTGGAACTGGCTGCTGTTGTAGGTCCCAGGCTCTGGCAGCAGGTGGAGAGAGGGAGCAAGGAGAGACTCAGATGGCTGGCATCTGTGAATGTAAAACCCTGTGGAGAAAAAACCTCAGTAGTAAAATCTGCAAGGGGATCTGCAATGGTGGTGCTGTCTGTTGGTGTCTTCAGCAACAAAAGCTGCTGGGATCCTCCTCACAGCAGGCCATTGGGAACTGTGGTCATTCCCATTATTTGATTGGTACTGGTAGCCCCTGTCCTTCTTCCTTATTACTATTAGACATCTCTAGATATCTCAGGTTTGCTGGTCTCTGGGTAGAGTAGTACCCCGTAAGCTGGTTGCTTACAGTGTACTCCCTTTTCTGGTGAGGAAAACTCTTTCAAGCCAAGGTGTTCCTTCTAGCATTAAACAGTGCTGTCTGGGGGGATGCGATTGGTGCAGACAAAATAAAGCTCTTCTTCCTGCCCTTTTTGTGCAGTTAGTCTCAGTTTTGTTGTTGTTGTTTTTCCACCATGTTTCCGAAGCTTCTTAAATGGACTCTTGAGAATTCCCAGAACCATTTTGTTCACAGATAGTTGGCTAATTGTTTATCTTTGTGAGGGGACAAAGACTTGGGCTCTCCTACTCTGCCATCTTTGTGACGTGTCTCTTTGGGTGTATTTTAAATATTTCCATCTGGTACATGATTAGGGCCTGCTAAGAAATGAAACTTGATTTTAATCCTAGATTCTTTTATCCCCATCACATTTGAATCAAGAAAAATTCTGAATTGGTATTAGACCTACTATCCTTATTGAATATTGTATAATGCTTTTCATTCTCTCCTTTAAACTTGTATAAAATATAAAAAATATATAAACAAATATATAAACAATTTTTTTGTCTTATTTGTTTGTTTTTGATAGATTAGCTCACAAAATATTTAAGCTATCTGTGCAGCCTTGTTTTACTCAAGAACCTTGTTCATGAGTGTTCAGCAGATAATTGGTTTGTGCGTGCCTGTGAACAAACTACCTGAGGTCAGAGAAGGAAACATATACCTTTGTAATTTCCACCCCTATCAAGATGCAGAATGTTTTCTCGTACTAGAATATCCTTCAAGCTCTTTCAAGGTCAATCCTTGCCCACACCTGTACTCATAAGAGGCAATAATTTTTGTGATTTCTGTCAACATAGATTAGTTTTGCTTATTCTTGAATTTCATTTAATGGAATTATATAGTCTGTCTGGCTTCTTTTGCTCAGCAGAATGATTTTGAGATTCATCTATATGATTGAATATATATGTACTTTATTCCTTTTTATTGCTGAAGAATATTCTTTGTATATATGTAAACACAATTTGTTTATTCATAGTTCTATTGAAGACATTTCCCCTTCCATGCCCCCAGTCTTTTTTACTCTTATAAAGAAAGCAGCTATTGATATTCTTGCAAAACTCTTTTTATGCTCATACATTTTTTCATTTCTCTTAGATAAATACCTAGAAGTGGAATTGTTGGTTCATAGGAGATACTTAACATTAAGAGAAGCTTCCAGATGTTTTTTTTTTTTTATATATTTTCTTTTCCTAGGAGCTTTATAGTTCAGCTCTTGCATTTAGGTCTATAATTCATTCCAAATTAATTTTGTGTATGTTGACAGGTATCAGTCAAGGTTCATTTTTTCCCTACATGGATATCCAGTGGTTCTAGCACCATTTCTTTATTCATTGGATTGCTTGGGCTGGTCAAAAAGCAATTTACCATGTAAATGTGGATCTATTTCTGGATTCTCTTATTTTATTTTAGTCATCCATATAACTATCTTTACACCAATATCTTGCTTACTTTTATAGTAAGCCTTAAAAATCTAGTTATACAGATGAATATTTCAACTTTATTCTTCTCTTCAATGTTGTTTTGGGTATTTTAAATTCTTTATATTGCCATATAAATTTTAGAATCAGTTTGTCAAAATATATAATGATGACTGCTGTTATTTTTATTGGAACCAGATTGAATCTATATATCAATTTGTGGAGAATTGATATTTCACCATATTGAGACTTCTAAACCATGAACATTGTATATTTCTATGGTTTAGGTTTTAATAATTTTTCTCAATAATATTTTATAGCTTTCAGTACAGAAGTCTTACAATATTTTTAAAATTTATCTATAATTTATACTTTAAATGTGGTTGTAAATAGAATTTTAAAATATTTGATTTTCCAGTTTTTCCTAATATATAGATGATCTTGTACCCCATGACCTTATTAAATTTATTTCTTAGATCTAGTAATTTTTATGCAGATTCCTTGGGATTTTGTAGGTAGATGTCATGTCATCTATGAACAAAGACATTTTATTCCTTTTTAGAATCTTTATGCCTATTATTATTATTTCTTATTGCCCTGATTAAGATCTCCTTTTACAATGTTGACTAGAAGTATGTGAGAGATAATATACTTACATTATTCCCAGTCATGACAGGGGAGAGTTCAATCTTTCAACATACAGTTTTATGTTCAATGTGAACTTTATCAGATTGGGAGAAATTCCTTCCATTGCTGCTTTGCTGAGTTAAAAAAAAAATCCTTTGAATATAATGTATCTTTTCTCATTGGCTGTTTTTAAACCCTTTTTCTCTTTATTACTAGTTATTTGCTAGGTGACTATAGTGTGCCTTGCTGTGAGTTTGTTTATCCTGCTTGAGATTTGTTTAGCAACTTGAATAAACACACAGGGACTCAGTTTTTCAACAAATATTTAAATTTTAAACCGTTATTACTTCAAAGACATTTTCTGTCTTTGCTTTCTTTCCCACTTCCTGCTCTTTTCTGATATTCATGTATCTTTTAGAACATTTGTTATTGTTCCATATGTCACTGAGGCTGTTTAGTTTTCAGTCTTTTTTCTTTGTGTATTTTTTTTTTAGTAGTTTCTATTGCTTTGTCTTTAATTGTTTAACCTACTGTCAAACAAATTCAATTAATTTTGTTTTCATTTTATTTATAGATTTTTGTTCTAGAATTCCGTTATTTTTTAATATTTTCTAATTCTTTATTCAGACTCCCTATTTCTTCTTTTATTATGTATATGCTTTTCTAGAATTGTTGCTCATGTTTATATCAACTGTTATAATAGTCTTACTCTTTGTTGACTTATAATCATTTCAGTCATATCTGGGTTTATTTATATTGACTGATTTTTCTCCTGGTTATGAGTAACATTTTCTCGCTTCCTTGCATATCTAGTAAATTTTAATTGTATACTGGCTGCTATATAGGAGCTGTATTTTTGAGTTTCTGTATGCTGTTGTTTAAGTTAATAGAGTATTAATATTTGTTGTTACAAGCAGTTAATTTACTTGAGTATCAACTTAAAACTTTTAAGCCTAGCTTTTAAGTTTTGTTAGGGTGAGTCAAGAGTAGTCATTACTTCAGGACTAGATTAGCCCTACTTCTAAAGCATTGCCTTTTTGGGATCTCTACTGAAGGTGGTTGGTTTTCAGCTATCTTTTAGTCCTGGGGGAGCTCTGGTAACTGATCTCAGAAGTTTACAGGTCTCAGTAGTTGTTCTTTTCCCAGTTGTTGGCTTTGCTTGACTTTGTGGAGTCTCAGCCTTTGCATATGCTTTAGGCAAGGACATATGCCGCTTTCTGTAGCTCCATCTCTTCACCAGCTCCCTTCAATCTAATACCTTGTTCCACAAAATTTTGATACCTCAGAAGCCTTGGATTTTAATCTCTGTACCCTCAGGACTGTTGTGATTTATTTGAGCTCAACTTTCCTGCACTAAAATCTGAAAAGGTCTTCTAGGCAGAATGTTGGAGAGATAACAGGGCTGATTTAGTTGTTTCCCTTTTCTCAGGTTTCATAGTCTGTGCTGCCTGGTATTGGTATTCAGCATTTGAAAGACTGGTTTTCTAAATCTTGTCTAGATAAAGAGCTAGACTCTTTTAAGATGATCAGAAGTTGATGACTCTTAATATATATAATATATATATAATATGTATATTATATATATTTATATATACCATATATACATATAAAATATATATATATATAAACTTGGAGTCCTTTGTCATCAATATTCACAATAGCTTCATTGTTGATAGATCATAAATATTCAGTTGCAAATTATAATTCTCCAGATCTTGTTTCAATTTATTTAATAAATTCACAGATATATGGTTTTCAATTAGCAAAAATATTAAAGATCATTTATAGTATATTACTTTAGACTATGTATACAAAATAATCTCCAGATAATCAGCATTTTTCACATATATTGTAGACCAGTGGTCCCCAAACTTTTTGGCATCAGGGACTGGTGCTCCTATGAGACTCTAATTCTGATGATCTGAGGTAGAGCTGAGGTTGTGATGCTAGTGCTAGGAAGCAGTTGCAAATACAGATGAAGCTTCACTGGCTCACCTGCTGCTCACCTGCCATTCACCTGCTGTGTGGCCTGGGTAACAGTTCATGGCCCCCAGGGTTAGGGATCCCTATTGTAGGCTGTAATTATAGAATAATTTTAATTTATGATATAATTTTGCACATATTTCCCCATTATTTTGATTAATTTCTTATGAAATATTTTGGATAGATCTGTCACTTTGTTTTACCTATTTGCATTTTTCCAGGTAGTCATGAAAAGTAGATAAAATTTAGCAATTAGCTTGACAATTCCAATCACATCTCTTTCATTTGAAGAATACTGTTTTTCAGCATGACCTATGTAGGACCAAACCTCTTTTACGTAAAGAAATGTAGTAACTACAACTACTCTTATAGCACCTCAAAATAATGTTCTTTCTTATCTGTTCTTTAATATATTGATTCTATCCATTTTAATTTTGTCATCCAAGCAAACAGATCCTTGTTATACTTTGTGGAATCTCTATGACTTTTGAGAAATTTTAATATATTCATTCAGTCTGCAAATTCATCTGATCTAGATGTTTTTCTTGCTGAAGACAGTTCCCCAACAAAGTTAAGAAAACAATGACGAAACAATAACAAAACTTTTAGTTTTGTAATAGGCTACTCAAGATCTCAGAATATTTTGAAATTTTAACTGCTATTAATAAAATATCTTTTTGATAAAAACCTTTTAAAACTCATTTTGTATTCTGATTGATTCTCTGTTAACATTTTTGGGATACATGATTTTAAAAATTGAACAGTCTTTTACTAAAGAATTCTAATGAAATTATTTCTTATTATAATGGGTCATTTGGAAAGACTACAGTACAAATTGAAATCAATAAATTCATCAAATGAAGCTGGTACTGACTTTCCTACATGCTCTGTTGACTGTAAAAACTTCTACAAGTCTTTCTTTTAGTTTACATTTTGGTTCCTACTAAAATTTTTCCTTCTACTCACATTTAAATTTTAGCATGATCTAGAATTCTGAAAATAACTCAAAATTTATCTAGTAGTAAGGTATGAACAAGAGCAATTTGAATGCATTTTAAAATTATTGTTATGTTATACCTAGTTGTATAATTGTGTAGTCAAATTACTATTATGGCATATTTTTGACTTATTGGTGAATATATGTAAGAGTTTGTCACTGGAACACTTGTTTCTGCATCTTGTTTCACTGAATGGATGGGAATTTTCATGATATTTCATCTGGAACTACCAGACTTTACAAGGATTTGGTATATCAAGTCTGCTAAGATGTCTTCTGATACTTGGGGTGCATAAAGCATGTGATCACAGATGTTAAGATAATCGCTTGTATGCTACAAACTTGAGAATTTTCAAAATTCTATTTTACATTATTCTCATAAAAACAGACACACATGTGTTTAAAATTATACGCACTGTATTATTTAGTGTATACCTGACATAAGAGCTCTTTCATTTTGACTTGGTATTGATTAGAACTGAATCCTTAGTTAACGAGTTTACCCCGACTAGCTTTCAGCTCTCTGCATTTTAAACCTAGTTTCTCCCACATACTTCTAATGAGGAGCACCTCAGTCAGTTCTGTTGCCTGTACCTCTGTGAGTTGGAGATGGCAGTATTTCAAGAAGTTGTTCTTACGTTGAGACAACTAGCAATAACTTCACTATACACAAGATGGAGAATGAACCATATAAGTGTATCCAATTACATACAAAGTGAATCTATTCTTAATTCTCCCTGTCTTTTCTGGATCTTTAAAATGCCTGTGGATAGTCTAATGCCATCTGACAAAGAGAAGTGTGACAGAGAGAAAACTGCTAATTTAACTGGTTATGGTTAAAACAACTTCCTTTTGAATATTTTACATATACTTGTGACAATGTGAAAACAATGCCAAGACCCCTCCAGGTCTTTATCAGGGCTCTGTGCAAGTGAGGGGCCCTGAAGCATTTGTTAGCTCCCTGAATACTCTGTCTGGACAGGGCTGCCCTGGAGTCTCTATTCTGTACACACTGTGGAATCTTGGAGTGCCTTTAAACTTCATCTTATATTTCCTGGGCCCTGTCATTTTGTGATACCATGAGAATCTGACCTTAAATAGTTTTGTTCTCATTAAGTCCTTGGCATTTGAGAGGAACACAGGGAAATGGTAAGAACTAAAAAGGCATGTTTTTAGTTTCTTGTGAAAGAGGAGAGCTTAAGAGGTCTTTTTCACGTGGATAAGTGATAAATGGAGAGAAAATTAAATTCAAATTATATTTAATTGAGAACATCCACATATAAAGCATTTTATAGATCATGTGAACAACACAGAAGTTAGATAAGTCATATGAATTAGCTATTCTTACTTGAATGACTATAAAAAATGATTAATTAAACCTGGCTTGGGTGATTCAACATGGAAGATAATTTATTCTGCAGATCAGGAAGTGTAATTTTGCACTTGTAAACCTTAGTATTTAGGGGCAATCTCCCTGAGATGAATACTTACCAAAGAATAAATAATGAATTAGCCTTTTAAGACTAAAATGATACTACATAACTAACATGGAATGAAATCATCACTGTTGATTTACAGAGCAGATGATCTAAACCATTAAGAGGTCATCGAAAAAGAATATCTTTATTGTTTAACTTTTTAATATCTTTTCACTCATTTTTTTCATGCCTTTCCTTTCTCTTCATATATAAGAAACAATTAAATGTAATAGAATTAAACTGAAATTATCATAAAAGTCAATTAAATTAGATACCACTGAGAGTGACTGCATCTTTGGAGAGAAAGGCTATTGTCTTTATCTTAAGCTTCTTTAATATGCAAATCTAGAATCCTTTTAGTAAGCTCTATAGTTGATAGTGCTTTGTGTTTAGCACTGCCCACATTTTAATTTGGATTCATGTAAGAATCAGCCACAGTGAAGCCCTGCATCTTTCTTATCCTTTCCAAGAATTCCACAATTTAATGTTTTCACATACATATGCAAATGAGCCAAAGTAGAAAGAGAATATGCAGGGGAGACGAAGATGCTGAGAACCCTCCCTGAAGCCAGGAGAAGGTGAGGGGAGAGAGCTATTGTAAATCTGAAATGACGTCTATGAAAAGAGGCAGCATTGAGTCATGGTGTGTCAGTTCCCAGTCTTTTCAGGCCTTCCCACACTTTCTTAGGACTTAGTGCCAATGCATTTACAATCAGAAAATGTGGTGGCAGTACTGGTCTTTTGAGACATAAGAAATTTTCTTTCTTTTTTTTTATAACATCATTTCTTTTAATTTATATTTCCCTGAGAGCATAGTTCTCATGCATTTAAAGCCCTAAGAATTTGGAGATGATAGACGTCTATATTTAATTCTAAATGAAACATCTGTAGATCTAGATTTACAGGCTTTTGCTTTCCTAGAAAATTACTTCAGGGGAAGCAAAGGGTCAGACACAAGAATGGAGTTTGAACACCACTCTTTCTGTCCAGAGCTGATATTTCTTGTGGTCTGTTAAGATGAAGGACACAGAAAGTGATAATTATATTATTAGGTCTTAATGCCTTATTCTTTATAGAACAGACAATCCAAATTTTCTATGACCTTTTGTAGGATTATAGACTGGGGGGGGACTAAACCTTCAGAGTAATAGCTCAGCTCAGCTCTGATATACATACAGAAGACTTGGTGGATAAAGCAAGAGGAACATAGTTCCCAAGGATCAAGACCAAAGAACGAGAAAATTGGTTAATTCTGTGGAGGAAGTGAGAGGAGAAGGTAGAGCAATATTAAGTGGATTTGGATTGATAGAGGACAATTTGGTACCCCTCATTAAATGTTCCATCTCCCTATTTTATTGTGTCCTCTTTTGGGCCCAGGTATTTCATTGCATTTACTCTTGCCTACCACTTTGGCCTACCCTGCCAATGGAGGGATCTCTGACACTTCTCAGGTTAAAGGAGGAGTCCCTCTCCTATCTGAGTTTGATGGATGATGAGCCTTCATCTTGTCATACAGGCTTCAGCTGTCTTGTTCCTGTCTTCTTATCCTAGTTTTCTCAAAGCTTATCCATATTCTGGGTGGTGGTTAGCTAAGAATGGGTCTGTGTAACACAGGGTACCATGTCTTTTACAATGGATTTATGCCTCAAATACATATGCAGTGTTTCTTGAAATGTTAGCTCTTCCAACCTGCTAATACCATTAAGTCATTTTTGTAGCCAGGGTTATTATTAATTGCCTAGATCTTAATATCACTTTGCTTCTAGACCTTCATTTTCCCTGCCTTTACCAACATCCTCTGTTTGTTAATTGGAAAGCAATCATGATTAAAAACTGAGCCTCAAGTGCTGTGGAAAATCCAGCTAATAAATTGGGCAGTCTCTCTCCCTTTTTGTTACTTGTACCATCTTTCATTTTTGTCACTCAAAGAGCATATTGCCTTTATCTGATAAAAAAAAAAAGTTGGCTAGAAGGGTACACTGATGAGGCTTAGAGTATGGGTTAAAGATAAGGTAACAAAATTCTTATTTATATGCACTACAAACACAACCCATGATGACCACCTTGGTCACAAAAAAGACTGAATGATGCAGTGAGTATTTCAGTTCATAGTGTTGGTGGGGAAATGTTAGGTGTTATAGTATATCAAATACAAAATCTTAATAGTAATAGATTCTTAGACTTGGAAGTTACTTTAGGAATCATCTTACCCATTCTCTTGTGTAGTTTAGTAATCTTCACCAAACCATTCCCAATGGGTGGGCTGGGTGCCTAGCTTCTGCTTTGGCATCTTCAATTTGGGGACTCATTACCTTAGACGGTTGTTTGGTCTATGGTGAAAAATTATATTTGTGGGAAGGTCAGCACATGGTGCCTAGTTTTGAGACAGAAAATGAAAGCTTAATTTTCTCTCTTCTGTTAGTTTCATCTCTAAATTCCCTAAACCCAGCCTCATCCCAAATTCCAATTTTAGCAACAGAAGGTGCTTAGAGTTACTGATGTTTTCTGCAGAGTTCTTTAAAATCACTTTGGCAGTAGTGTGAGGAGGGAAAAGGGCTATTTATGACTCTCTGATTATTGTTTCGAGGGTGCTTGTGCATGAGAAAATGAGAACTAGGTAGCTAGGAAAACTTGGTTAGAATAATTCAGGTTAGAATGATTCAGAATGTTTAATTTCCAAGGAGAAGCAGGTAGACAATGGACTATGTTCATATGAGCTGTGTTTGATGGCTGAATTCTGATTCTCATCCCGTCATTTGGGCTTTGATACTTAAGTCAACTTTGATATCATTTGGGCTTTGATACTTAAGTCAACTCTGCAAAGTGGAATGTTAAAGAGGAAGGAAAATACCTGGGGACAAAGAACTTTGGGATTTTAGTGGTATGGAAGGTGCTCGAATGGAAGTAATTAAGATGACAGGGGACAGCCTGACCTATGTAGTACCAGGAAGAAAAACATTTCTTCTTCACTCCATTAGGTAGCTATTATGGTCATTCATTCATTCATTCATTCAACAAATGCTTATTGACAGGCTATTCTGCACCAGGTACTTGGTGATGTACTTCCTAGAACCATGGAGATCCTTTTATAAGATGAAAAGGGATGCTTGCCTAAACAGGATCTATTTTAGTCATTTGGGACTGTTAGTCATTTTTGGCAAAGGAAATCATCGTGATGGGTCAGTCAGATACTACAACTTCTTTCAACATTTGGTAAAAATTGTCAGGGAAGCTATGCCAAGGCACAACAGAGATAGAAAGAGATAATCAACTTTAAACTTACCGGGTATTATTTTTCCATGTTAACATATGGTCTGATATATAATCTTTTCTATATTTACTGTTTTTTTAAAGATACATATAATTAGGTGAATCCCAATTGAAATGGTCCAAAAATTAATGGTGAAAAGTATTGATTTTCCAGGTTCTTTTTTAAGCTGTGTCTAAAACATGATACTGAGGTAAAAACAGCCACTCCTACCCTCCTGGCATCCAGGTAGTGTCTTCTTAGCTAGAGAAGTAGACCAGCAGGTCAAAGAGGCTTATTTGGGTCTAGTCAGATGGTAGTCTGTCAAGAAGAAAATCCTGAAGCTCAATGTCTTCTGTTAAGAAGAAAGAAGCCCCAAGAAAACAAATTAGAAATCAATAAGTATTCATGAACAGCTTTATAGGCCAGAGAAGAAAGACAATGAGAACCCAAAATATCTTGTGTAGCCAGACCCTGTGGCTTCATCTTTGCCATTATAAAAATAATTTTTTTTCTGTAAATTGAGGTATAACTAAGATAGCCTCCAAGGATCCCTGCCTCCTAATATTCATGCCCTGTGTAATCCTCTTCCTCTGACTATGGGCTGGACCTAGTGACTCGCTTTTAATAGAATATAACAAAAGAAATAGGGTGTCATTTCTGAGTTTGGGTTATAAAAAGATTTTGACTTGCCCTATCTTGCTCTTTTGCTTTCTCACTGTAATAGAAGTCAGATGTTAAGTAGTGAGTTGTCCTTTGGGGAGGCCAGCACAACAAGAGACTGAGAGAGGCCTCAAGCCAACAGCCAGAAAAGAATTGAGGCCCTTGGTTCAACAGTTTGCAAGTAATCGATGAATGAGCTTGAAAGCAGATTCTTTTCCAGTTGAGCCTTCAGATGTGACCATGGCCCTGGCTAACACCAACTGCAGTCTTATGAGACATCTCAAGCCAAAGTACCCAGTTACACCATGCCTGGATTTCTAATTTTTTTTTTGAGGGGGGGGAAGGAGGAGGGATTATTTTGAATGCTATAAATAATCTTGAACACTCTTATCTTTTAGTGAATATGTGCACATATATCTTTTGGAAATAAACATAGGAGTGGAATTACTGGGTCACCACATGAATTCAGATTACTAGATACTGCCAAATAGTTTCCCAAAGGGGTTACACCAATGTACTCTTACCAGCAGTGCCCAAGACCAATCAATTATCTCTCTATTTCAGGTGTGAATTTGTCACTTGAAAATCTCTGGAAGTTATAAATCTCCATTTTTGAAATATGAGTAATATCGACCATAAGAAACTAGAATCGGAAATATAAAGGATAAGTGAATGACAAAGGATTAGGTCATTATAGTAGGAAAAAATTCAACAGGGCTGTGTAGTACTACTGAGCAAAGGTCTTTTTGCTCTTTCTCAATTCAGCACAGCGCCAAGTGTGCCATGGCATTTTAATGGCACATTTTATTAGTAATAATACCAATGAAAAGATAATAAGAGTGAAGGTAACCTTTTGAATACCCAATTACACAATGTATTAATTTTTGAAGAGCCACATATAGCCAATACTTCATTATATGTTATTATTTTACATGTATTGAGCACTAACAGAACAACACATTAAGCACCAGTTAGAATACATAAATAGCCTGGTTATCTTTAAATTAGGTTTTTAAAGAGATAACCAGGATTAAAGAAAAAAAATAGTTGAAGTAGAATGCTTTCATATTTTGTTCTTAACATTTAGGTTATTTAGGTGAGCTCAGGCTTTTTATTTTTAAGTTTAAATTTCCCAGATAATAGCCTTTGTTTTTTGCTTAACGTTGCTAATGAAAATATCATTGAAGCCTATTTTCATTATAGAGAGAGATTTTATTGTATTATACCTATTTTTCAATTTTATTCACTAATAATATTTTGTTGATCTATATGGGCTTTTAGCATTGTATACTCAATAAAACTAATTGGGATATTACTGAAGATAACTAGAATTTCTTTTAATGATTAGCATAAAAGCAAATTCCTTTATTAGAGTCACACTTGTTTGAATTCATGGTTATAGGCAAGACAAAAGAATAATACTCATGAGCTTAGCCTTGTGTCTATGAAAAAGGCAATTTACAAAAAAGCAAGTTTGGCAACAGCAGGCCAACATCATGGGCACTTTAGCCTGGACAGGCTTGGTTTAGGTAAAGAAATACTTGGTGGGGTATGAATTTGTCACTTGAAAATCCCTGGAAGATAAAGATGTCCACATTTGAAATAAGGGTAATATTGGCCATAAGTAACTGGTATCAGGAATATAAAGGATAAGTGAATGACAAAGTATTAGGTCATTATAGTAGGAAAACATTTAAAATCCACATTAAATGCCATGATCCATAATATAAGGGCATACTCTACTAGGTTTAGGAATCTGTCTTCTGAGGATAAGGTGTAGAATGGCAAATCAGATGTTCTTCTGCTTTCTGAGGGCTATGTAGTGCTGTTGAACACAGACAGGAGCAGTGAGGGAGACTAACTCCAGAGAGTTAGCTCTATATCAGGGAGACTAACTCCAGTGCCTCTGTCAGGGACCTTGGGGAGATTGCGGGGATATTGGCTTTCTGTGGGTTTTGGATGGTACTGTGGTGGAAGACTCTGCATAATATTGTGAGGTCCAATTGTGGCACAAAGGCTCTTGTAGAAGAGAGTCTGGACAGGAGAATGGCTATTCATGACCACTGGTGAATGTTGAGGACACATTTCTAGAGAACAAGACTATTTTAGGTTCACCACCATCAACTGTAGGACAAGGGTGACATTTACTACATCTATGGCTAGTTTTTGACTCATCTTTAACCTTGAACCTCCTGCTTTCAAGCCATTATTGGACTTAGCTGTAGCAGTGGCCACAAGTATTGGTTTAAGTATAACTAACATCAAAATAAACTACTTTATATTTTTCCAACTTTATTGAAATATAATAGACAATTAGTTGCTTGTATTTACATTGTGCAATACGATGTTTTTTTTTCAATTATAGTTGCCATACAATAATATGCCAGTTTCAGTTATATAGTATAGTGATCAGAGATCCACATAACTTGCAAAGTGATCACCCCACTAAATCTAATACTCTTCTTTCCTCTTACATATTAATTACAACATTATCAACCATCTTCCTCATGCTACACTCTATATCTTCATGTCTATTCCACAATTATCCATGTGTACCTCTTAATCCCTTTGCCTTTCCTTTGTCTCCCCCAACCCCCTCTTGTCTAGTAGCCCTCAAAATATTCTCTGTATCTATGAGTTTATTTCTGCTTTTGTTGTTGTTGTTGTTTATTTTGTTCTTTAGATTCCACATGTACATGAAATCATGCAATATTCATCTTTCTCATTCTGACCCATTTCATTCAGTACAATACATTCTAGGTCCAGCAAGGCAATATCTTTTTTCACTCCCTTCATTCTAGTCTGTGTGTGTCTTTTAATCTGAAGTGAGTCTCTTGTAGGCAGCATATATAGGGGTCTTATTTTATTATCCATTCAGCCACTCTATCTTTTGGCTGGAGCACTTAATTCCTTTTCATATGAGATGCTTGTTGATAGAAATGTAGTTATTACCATTCTGTATTCCTGTGTTTGATACATGTTTTTTCTTCTTAAAGAAGTCCCTTCAACATTTCCTGTAATACTGGCTTGGTGGTGATAAATTCCTTTAGCTTATTTTTGTCTGGGAAGCTCTTGATCTATCCTTTGACTCTAAATGATACCTCTGCTGGATAAAGTACTCTTGGTTGTAGATCCTGGGTTTTCATCGCATTGAATATTTTGTGCCAAGCCCTTACATCCTGTATTATTACTTTTGAGAAATCAGCTGCCAGTCTTATGGGTGTTCCCTTGTAGGTAACTAACTGCTTTCCTCTTGCTGCTTTTAAGATTCTCTCTTTGTATTTAACTTTTGGCATTTGAATTATGATGTGTCTTGGTGTAGGCCTCTTTGGATCCCTGGTTTTGTGGACTCTCTGAGCTTCCTGGGGTTTTATGTCCATTTCCTTCACCGAGTTAGGGAAGTTTTCCATCATCTATTTCTTCAAACAGATATTCAATGTCTGGTTTTTTTTTCCAGTACCCCTATGACACAGATATTTTTATATTTAATAGCATCCCATAGGATCCTTAAATTATTATTATAGTCTTGGCTTCTTTTTTCTTGCCATTCTGATGGAGTGTCCTTGGCTTCCCCATCCTCTTTAAAAGTTATTCGATCCTCTTCTTTATTCACTTTGTTTATTCCATTTAATATATTTTTCATCTTGGATAATGTGTTTTTCATTTCTGACTGGTTCCCTGTTATAATTTCAATTTTCTTTTTTATGTTTTTTATATCTTTGTTAAAGTTCTCACTGAATTCATCTACACTTTCCATAGGTTCATTGAGCATCTTTATAACCAGTGTCTTGAACTCTGCATCTGTTAGATTGCTTGACTCCATTATTTCTGGATCTCTGTTTTGTTCTCTCATATGATTTCTGTTTTTTTGTCTTCCCATTTTGGCTACCTTTTTGTTTTTGTTTCTATATACTAAGAAAAGCTGTTAAGTCTTCCAGTCTTATTAGTGTAGCTTTGTCAAGTAGGTAACCAGGCACAGTCCTGAGAGGAGCTCAGCTGCAGGTCAGGTTTATCCTTAGCCTGTGCCTTTCAGTGCCACCTCTTAAGATTCAGTAAGCAATCCACAGATGCTGTGCTTATAGCTGCTGAAGAGGCCTTGCCAGAACTGTGATCAGCCGCCACGAGTGTGAGTCTAGGCGCTGGTCGACAAGGGGCTCCTGACTCACTGAGCTTATGTGTCAGTGTGGCTTGAGTGGGGCTGCAAGTTGGGAGAGGTGCAGTTTCAGGGAATGCTCTGGGTGAAGCACCCTCTTATCCAGTTTGATGACGTCTCAGCTATGGCAGTGCTGAGTTCGACATTGGGAGTAGGGAGGGCTCAACAGAGGAACAATGGATACCGTTGGTTCTTCTGTACAGAGTGAGTCTCACTTCAACCCTCACTCTGACAACTCAGTGTCCTCCTGTAAGTCCCTGGTGCACCCTGCGCAGCCAACCTGGTGCTGATGCTCAGAGCAGTGGGTCCACCACTGCAAAAGTCCTCTCACAGACACAACCCCTTTAAAAGGCTTCTGCACCTGCCAGCTGCTGCTGCTGTAGCCTCAGTCCCACTCAGCTACTAGGGACTGGGCAGCCTCATGTCCTCACCCTGTCCTACCTCCTCCCATTGCAGGGTGATTTCTTATTTCTCTTCCTAGTTGTAGGGCTTGTTCATCTAGATCCCAGGCAATTTTCTTTGTTGTTTGCTCCTTGTTTCTGTCACAACTTTGATTTAGTCACCAAAGGGATGTACAGAGCCTCTATCATCTACACCATTTTTTCTCTCTCCAAAATAAATTACTTTATTGTATTTTGTTTCATATAGAGCTAAATAAGTGTAGACCTTTGTGCAAATCAACGCATTTTTGAATGTTCAGGAAACAAAAAAAATGGAAAGTAGTTTTGTGACCAGACTGTTTCACTATTTCTATTACTTCAGCTGATGAGAAAGCTGGGTGATAGAGGGTCTGACACTTCTTTGAGGTTTTCAATGGAATGGTCCTATTTCCTAAGAGCAATGCCATCCTGCCCTCTTGCTCAACTTCAAGTTATTCCTAATTGGCATCTAACCAAATACTCCTAATTTGGCATCTAATTAGGAGATGAGGGCAGGAAGGATTTATACTTAAAAGAAAGAAGTGAAGGCACTGAAAATACTTAAACTATTAGATTGGGAATATACATGTTAGGTCTCTCCAAATATATAGAGTAGCAACAAACTATATGTATCTCTATATAGTTTTCAGGAAGATAATAATCAAAACACAGAGCATTTCCTTAAAGCAAGAAGAGCATTAATCAGTAAATTGCTCTCTGTTCTGAGATTGCTGAGATAAGTGTTCTGGTTGTATCTTGCTGCATTACAAATAACCTCAAACTTAGTGGCTTAAAACAATAACTGTTTTATCATATCTCATAATTTGGTCAGTCAAGAATCTGGGTAAGTCTTGGCAGAGTGATTCTTTGCTAAGTGGCATTAATTGAGGTCACTTTGTGGTATTCTGCTCATGGGTAGACGGGTCTGCAGGGTCCAAGATGGCTTTACTATCATGTCTAGTGCCTTAATGGGGTAGCTGAAAGGCTGAACTTAGTGAGGGTGGTTGACCAGAGCATTTACATGTAGCTTCTCCAGGATGGCAGTCTCAAAGTAGTTGAGCTTTTACATGATAGCTCAGGACTTCCAATGGAGCGGATTTCAGGAAACAAGTAGTGAAAGCCGCTTGTTTCCCAAAACCTGGGCCTGAGAACTAATAGTGTTGTTTCTACTGCACTAGAAACACTGAGCCTGACTAGAATCAAGGGGAGTTTGACTCCACCTCTCAGTGGAAGAAATAATGTTAATTTTATGGTTGTTTGTATTCTGTCACCTTAAGATAACAAATTCTAAGTCTGATTGTAATTTTTTTCATACCATACTTTCCCAATGTCTAAACTTGTTCAAAATAAAAAGAAGAGTAAAGAACCCTCTTTGTGGTATGGGCACTTGATTTTACTAACAGAAAATACTCATTAGGACCCCTTATTTTTTAATTAGTTTCAGTGATGGTAAAACATTGCTTAGATAATTACTTAAGTCCTAGAACAATGATTAATGTGAAAATTAATGAGAGTTCATGAACTGTATCAACAGCAAGCTTACTAAGCAACTTTTAAAAACATCTATTATCTTTGGAGCTAGAAAATGGTCACTGTAACTCCTGGCAATTGAGGTAAGCACAGTTTCCTAGTAATTTTTCCTGCTGCAACTGAGGTGCATTTTTTTCTTTCTCATTTATTTGTGTTTGTTTTTAAAGAGTGATTTCTGACAGCCATACTCAAAAGATGTTATCGTTGCCTTGTTTTCATTTTTTTTATAGAGAGTTATGGAAGTAAAACTGAGTAAATGAGTTGAGGTGCTGAGAACTTAAGGAAAATCTGAACCAAAGATGGGAAGAAGTTTCTTTAGACACAGTTGGCTTTCTTGGGTACTGAGTTTGAGATCTTTGCTTTAACGTAGAAGTGAGCATGGGCCTAGGAACAAGATTCTGAGTCTTTTAACAGTCCCTGACCATGGCAATTACTTGGCTGCCAAATTTTAGCTTCTAGAAATTTGCCTTACACACTCTTGCATCTGTTTTTGAAATAAACAGCTCCCCTCAACATGCTACCTCTCCTACTTTATCTACATCTCATTTCACAACACTGAACCCAAATATAGCCACACCCCTAGTCTTATAGCTTCTTAACTGGCTTGAGTTAGACATTCCACCTCATACGCTCTTGGCTTGGTCACTCTTTGACCCACTCACAGGTTTTAGTTCTGCATTCTGTGTGCTATTCCTAGCTCTATTAGCCTTCCTCCACAATACAGTGCCAGGGGAACAAATGCTTGTTTCTGGAATGTTCCAGCTCTGATCCATCCTGTGTTTTTGTGGCTAAAATCTTTGTAGATACTTTCTCATGAATGATCTTATTATGGTGAATTTGGAGAGCCATGCCTCTCATTGCTGGATACTCACCATCTCTCCATGTCAAGCTCATTCCAGTTCTCTAGAAGGATCATGCTCTTCCTTTCCTCCAGGCTGTCATAGGAGCTCTTCTCTGTAAAATGATCTCCAACTTATCTCCTGTTCTGTTTTCAAGACTCTATTGAAATCTCTTCTTTATTATTCTTGGAGATATTGGAGGAGGCTTTTTTATACATCTTTTTTTATTTCCATTATACTCTGGACATACCTCTATTAATGTATCCCTTGGTACTTTATGTATCTGACTCTTCCTCTGGCTTGTGAATTCTTTCTGGGTAGGGACCACAGACTTTCCAGCTTTGAATACCTAGGCTCTAGTATGATGCCCAATATTCAATAAATACTTTTGAATTTGTTCATCTGCATTTATTAATAAGTAATTGGGTGGTTAGATGGATGGTTGGAATAAAGAATGGATAGGTAATTGCAAAGCTGGCTGGCTGGCTGAATTGTGGGAGTATGGCTGAATGGTAGAAAAGGTGAATAAATGTTTGGTTCAATTGGTTGACTAGTAACTTTATAATAATATTGGATGGATGTTCATAAATGACCTTACACCTAGACTTTTATGACTTTTAATTGCCAATGTCTAGCACAAATTTCATTTCCCCCCACATTCCTATTATAAACTTGTGCATATTTTTGTTTGTCATACTGCAACTCTTCAAAGAGTCTTGAAGTTGGTTTTATATTAGCATTCTT
>CM053502.1:75755291-75966311 GCA_028627145.1 Eidolon dupreanum | reverse complement strand
TCCATCCATCCATCCATCCATCCATCCATCCATCCATCCATCCATCCATCTATCCATCTGGGTTTTATATGTGTTATTGCTAGGGTTTGCTTGATATATCCCCCAGAATAACCTTATGGAAACATAAGCATTGTTACCCATCTTTAGTCATTGAACTTTAAACACAGATGAGGATTTGTTCAGAAGCATGGAGGACAAGCACAGGCAGAAACTAGAATTCAGATTCTCTGTTGCCATCTGAGATGCATTGCTTACCATTGCTAAAGTATGACTTGTAGAGCCACAACATAATTACACAGTATGGAATCCCAGCTATTAAAAGAGTTGACCTAGCTCTAAGGTAGGCATAATAGGTAGGTTTTATTTTGCATGCCAACTCCAAATCAGTTGGTAATAGCTGCCTGGAGTACTGTGTTGAGGAGGACTCTGAGGCCGTATTTGAGCTGCAATTGTTTAGTGATGTCTGCTATGAATATAGGCTCTTCTGTGCATATTTGCCATATATTTTCCATCTCTGTTTTAAGACCATAAAAGGTATATGTTATGATAGTTATTCATGCTGGCTTGTCCACTGATTCACCCTAATGATTCATGAGATCATTCATGAAAAAGTTTCTACAGACATTTTGTAGTTTCTAGAAGTTGGTTTTTGAACTAAATATGTAAACATCCTCCTTCAGTGAATATGGTTAAAATGTAGAGAGAGCAGTGAGGAAAGCTAACTGTGACATCAATACCTATTATAGCTATTTTCCTGAAAGGAGAAGTGCTTATCTTCCTATCCAGGTGTGTTATTCCTATCCATGAAGGGTGATTTCTTGAGCAATTTGTGGTTAGTAGTATGCTGTATTGAAAATTCAAAGCATTCACTTCTGTGCAAATGCAAATACAATTAGATCAAGTTTATTTTAAGTTTTGATTACATTCTAGCTAATAGGAGTATAGTATGTTAAGCCAACTTAACAGTCTAGCAAAATACATTTAATTTTAAAATTGGAAATTTTAAGGCTTGGCAAATGCTAGGAGATTACTTAAGAGTTAAGTATGCTATTCCTATGGGGGACCAGCTACCCTTATGGACTCCTGGTGCTAGAGGCTTAGGAACAGTCTCAAAGGCTTATAAATGTTGTTATATAGAGCAGAGAATTCCATTCTGGCGCCCCCCTTCCCCTTTGCCCCCCTCCCCCAGTTTCTTCCCACTGTTCATTTTTTTGTTTGTTAAGAATCACAATATACTTATCTAAATCACTCCCTAGGCATATCAATGGGTAATTTTGACCATAAACCAGCCTTGCAAATAAATATCAGGCAGCCTTGTCTGTTGGAACCTTGGGGCACAATACAAATGATGCCAGTGTCTTCTGTCATAGGGTAGCACTGGCTCTTTGCAAAGAGGAGTCCATGTTATATTTCAGTGCCTGAGTGATAGGCTGTGTACTCAATCAACATAGGTGATAAGAAAGACAAGAGAGAATTAGTGGCTGCCCATTCTTCCACATGCCTGGTCAATAAATCTGCCATCGTCTCCAAACCGTTGAGCTTATTCTATCTCTAAAACTTACCTAGGCCCGCATCATTGTGTGAAGATGATCTCAGAGAGGCAGGTGAAGCATAATCACTAATTAAAGACTAATTCCTCATTCCTCCTGTTCCAAGTCAGCCTCATAACTTTTTAGTACAGGCTTACTTGCGTTTTTTTTGTTTGTTTGTTTGTTTTGTTTTTGTTTTTTACAAATTGAAGGTGAGACCCTTTACCAGCAAAAAGATTATGACTTGCTTTATAGTTTTATTTTGGTTGTCTGGAACCGAACCTACAGTACCTCTGAGGTGTGCCTGTACTGAAGCCCAGAAAGGATTAAAATAAGGGCTATTCGTTCCTGCTGATCAGGCCATGGTGTGACACCTCCTCTAAAATGCACCATAAAACTATATTATTTAATAGATCTGGGTATTACACCTGCTTTCTCATCTCCTCTTAGGTGATTAAGTTTCTCATAAATGCAATTTGTTAATATGGGCCCACATCTTCTGTGAAATTTGGCAGGCAGTTGCTTTGCTGCAGGTGCAAGATGAAAGACCTTTCCCTGGCTTTGCCAAGAAGACAAATGATGTTGTACTCAATTCTTGGGAAAAATATTCTGACACAGAGAGCAGAACCTGCTTCTAAGAAAGGAGAATAGAATTCTAGGACCCAAATCACACACTTTTCTCCATTTTGGGGAGTATGTTACCTCCAAAAGGCTGAGTGGGGATTTGAAGTCTTGTTTTACATGAGGCCAGGTATTAAGCAAATCCCCTCACTAAAGGAAGTCCTCTGATATTTGGAGCTGCAGCCATTTGCGATGATAAATGATGACTTTTACTCTTATGAGCTATGAGAGCTTAATTAGAGCTTAATTAAAGCTAATCCTCAGAATCTTTCAGAAGATGGAACAATTAAAAATGAACTTCCACACTGAATAGACTGGGTTTGGAAAAGTGTGTTTTTGAAATACATGGCATCCCCACTCTGGGCCCTATCCAGTCCTGTCTAGGTCTTCACACCTAAGTTAAAGCAAGAGCTGACTACTTTTGTATTAGAATTTCCTTAGCCAAGACAATTAAAGGCCAAGTGCCTTGATCTATCTCAGCCTCCTGTGCATTTACATAGTAGGTTGTCTTTGAATCTGCAAATCCAGCTCGCCATACACATGTCTCAGGGAGTCACTGGTCATGCTGGCTATCAGCTTCCGATGACCAGAGACCCAAGGCCGACATACTTCTTCCCACTGCACAGTGGAGTTGGGCTGGATTTCACTGAAAGGATGGAAAAGAAAAGAAAGATTTTACTTTCCAGAGAGGCAGATCCAGTTTCCTATCTTGATCGGGTAGCAGTGAGAACCTCTTTTTCCTTCTATTTGGTGGTGGCTAGGAGACTGGCTTATTCCACTAGTTACAAGCCAAATGAGGCCCCTAATGAGGCTCTGCCAGACCCTGCCAGTGACAATCCCTTGGAGCATAGTTATTTCAATTTGGATGCATCAGCATGTCTCCCAGTATATGTGGTTTATCAGTGACTGGTGGAGCTGGGCTGAACCCCACAAGCCATGAGTCAACTGAACTCTAACTTGTTTCCAAGCCTTCCCAGTAGCCTTGTCAGTGTGACTAATCTGCCTCAGCTCATTTTTTGGCGCTCTAGTTCCCTCCTGGGCCTAGATTCCTATCTGAATCCCCCAGCTACCTTTGTTGAGGTCCTGACACTCTAATTAGTTCTTACCAACCCCCTTGAAATAGACCTTGTTCCCAGCCCAAGATCATGATCCTATCTGCTGCGAACTGACTATGACTATATGCATGCTTTGTAATTTGTAATCCTGTTTCAACCATGAAATTGGGTCTTCTGCCCATGCACCTTTCTGCTCTCATTTGTTGCCAATGCCTGAATCCACCCTGATAATGGAGCTAGGTTGTAGTGGTCCAAGTGTTCTCCTTTTCCTCCATAGCCCATGTTCTGAGGTCTTCCTAAGTGTCATGGCCAAGCCCAGTGCAGTACAAAACTGAAGTTGGGGGGATTTAGGCTTCTCTGGGATGCTTTACCTATATTACCTCATGTGGGCCTCAGGAGGAGATTATACGCAGGTTTCATCTGTATAATAGTCTCTAGAGGTAGCTACTACTTGATACATTTTGGAAGAGAAATGGAGGTTTAAACAAGTGAAGCAACTTTTCCAAGATCACAGAGCTGTTAACAAGCAGAGACGAGATTTGAACCCAAGTTTATCTGAATTCCAAATCCATGCTGTTTCTACTACTATATACTGTATTTCATACTATATCCTATAAGAAGATGACTTTTTGATCACCGTGCTTACTTTTTCACATGTTTGCTTTCTTAATCAAGACAGATAACCTTTAATTCTGTAGGAAGAATTTCCTGCAAGTGTTGTCCATGGAGGATTCTTGGTCTTTGCTCTGACTCTCATGGAGGACACATGCTAGTTGGCTTAGTATGGGACCCTGGACTAGCAGTTTTCTGGGAGAGCATTAGGGAAATAAACAGAGGCCCTATGCATGTCTTGAAAAGAGAGAAAAGGAATCTAACTATTTTCATGGGGTTATTAAGGCCTCACATGTGAGAATTGGAAAGGACTAAGAAATCACTTAGTTTGGTTGTCTTATTTTACAGATGAGGAAACTGAGATCCAAAGGGGACTATGGACTCTTCCACAGTCACAGAACCCAATGGCCCAGATAATGGATGAAGAGAGATACATTGGGAGACTTAATAAAGGTGCTTATATCAAAAACAAAGAACATGTTGTACAGAGGAATTCTGTGGCTAGATCCACAGACAACTGAACAAGGGGTCAGGGCTGGAAGAGGTTACATCCTGCTAGCACCCCATGGAAGGATGTGGGGGACCAAAGGAGTTGGAGGTAACACTATAGTTTTGTACTTTGGGTGGTTGGAGGGATTGCAAGAAAGGAGAATTGTGAAGGAAAGTCTAGAGTGGCTCAAAGGTCTTAGCCACGTGAGTACCCATTTGCTCTTAGGGGCTGGAGCCATAGAGCATCACTTTAGACAGAACCAAAGTGAGGGAAAGAACACAGGGCCACATACCTGTGTTGGACCTATTCTACATAAAGTTGGTACCTCAAGATTTCCTCAAATGTCACTAAAACTATGTGTTTCAGCTAGCTGTGGATGTAACCACTGATATAAAAAGGGGAAAAGGCTTCAAATCCTAGAAACACAGACACTGAATAAGAAGTCCCTTTTTTTCTCTTGTATCTGTGAATTGGGAAAGGCACCTAAGGCCTTAGGGACTTCTTTCTTTGGGGCTACTCAAGGCATTGACCTTGACACTGATAGTCTGAATGTCTCAGTTAATTTGGTATATGCCAATGCTGTTCCTATTTTTTGTTCTTTAGAAATGTGGCTATATAAATTATTTAAATCAGTTAGTTAGATAAAAGCTGAATTGTGTGAAAAGTACACATACAACCTATATATGTATTTTTCAAAATCAGTATATTGATTTTATGATTTAAGGTTTGAAAATCACTAACCTTGCCATGATTTTCCTCATCTGTAAAAGGTGGGCACTTTGGAATATTGAATAGGCTGTGGAGAAGGTAAGGTGAGTTTTATATTTGCACGGTGCATAAAACTATGGCAAGACATGGTAAGTACCAAGTGTTAGATATGTATTGTTGTTCTTATTATTACTTTTATTATCACTATCACTTTTGTGGTTGTTGTTTGCTCTGCTTGAACTTGCTACAAAATAATTTAGAAAAGTAAGTTCATTCTGCCTATAAGCAGTTTCCACCTTTAATTTATAGTGATTAATTCAATATGAATGTAAATTATGAAATATTTATTTTTCAGTAATTGTTATTTTAACCCTGATCCATTCATTTTCTTTTCTCTGGTTTTCCCAAGTGATCAGTCGGAAACACTGTGAGATAGTTGTCCTGCTTAAGGATCTGGTCTAAGGCCATGTAATAAAGGTAACCTTAAACAGAAACTATAATGCATTCAGAAGCTTTACTTCGTTATTTGCACTTACTCAGAAACTCATCTGTATAGTGATATTTATACCTGTATCTCATACACGTATACATGTGTACTTCTCATGTATGAGTATCATACAAATATACTCATATATGAAGATATACATGCATGTCTAAGTATGCATTTACCTACATACAGAAAGAGAGAGAAAATCTTTTACCCATCTTGGTAAGTGGAGTAATACTGGAATAATCCTATTTGCCTGGAGGTAGATGTTGTGATAAATGATTCTCAGTAATGTGCTGAGCCATCAGGATATGCTGGCCATTTATCATCTTGAACACACGCAGGCAAATAGGATTATTATTACAATAAACTGCAACTATCTATGGTTTGTCCTCTGTGTGTCTAGCCCTCAGCTTCTGTCCTATTTGAAAAACTCAAAATTTAAACCAATATTACGAAGTTGGGGAACTTTTTCTTGAAATAACTTCCTGAATCTGACCATTTTTTAAAGAGAAAAATAAATCTGGAAGATGAATTATTTGACGTTCTGGGAGTATCAAGTGTAGAAACTCGAAGGCTGAGAGTCTGTGAGAGCAGCACCTCCAAGCATTTGAGACAGATAGGAGGAGGTGGGGGAAGGGCAGGAAGGTAAACCATCTTAGAGTAGAGTTGGCTTGTACCCTGATCAAGGAATGAGACATGGCACCACATGCCTTCCTTATTTCTAGTTCAATTCCCTGCTCACCAGCTCCTGCCTTTCAGGCCCTTGCTTTGAGCTAGAGAACCCCTCCTTCTAGGGCCCTGGCACAGGTGTGGGTGGACAGGTGGGGTGTTGACTCTCTAGAGTATTCAATATGTGTATCCTAGAAAGAAATACAATCTTGTGAAAGATTCTGGTTCTACAGAATTGCCCCTTTTAAGGGCCCAAGTCAATATATGGATCTGCCACCCATAGATCTGATCTTGGCAGCAGAGGGTAACTGGAGTTTCTAATTATCTGGCAATGTGGATGTGGGCACTGGCTGGCTCAGGTTTTGGTTGTTAAGGTTATGTGCTGGAGTCAGGGGGAAATGAAGAAAGTAGTGTTCTCTCCAAAGAGAGAACCTGGATAATAAATATTTTCTATATCAAATTCTTTCCAATTTTTGACAGTCTCTGAGAAATAAAGCTTCCCTTGCTTTGGAGAGCTTCACCCCTGGATCTGAATTCCCATAATAGATTGAAGACCTGGCATTCTATCTGTTACCCATCTGCCATAGACCAATATGCAGAAGTAACTAGTAATAATACCTTAAAGCAGAGTATGGGTAGGCCATTTGCCTAGTGTCCATGTGAGGACTGGCCTCTTTCATCCTTTCCCTGATCACTTCACTTTGCCTGTCCCAATGTAAGATATTAACAATAAACAATGCACCTGGACACTCAACCTATTTTGAGACCTACACCCAAGTGGTGGGTCACTACTCTGGGTGAGCATTAATCTTTATTTTAACACACAGATTGTTTCTTTTTGTGTATTGGCTTTTGATTAAGGTGAAACTCTTGGGACAGCCAAGGTGTAAAGGTTGTTCGAAGTTTCAGTACCCTCAGATTAAGCTTGGGGTTACTATTTGAGATGGAAAATTGGATACAGCAGGGGACTTTTTTGAAGTAGAAACGTATTTTACTTTGCCTGAGTGATTATTGTATCTGATTCAAGTGGGAAGGTGTGAGAACGGACAAGTGAGACTATCATTTCTGATGAAAGCAGGACTATTACTGCTGACCTCTCCCTCTAGCTGGAGTTGATTCCTAATTTAATTCTTCCCACCCCCCTGCAACTTTCCTATTAGCACAGGAAGGTTAAATTTTGTGTTTGCATTTTTTTAAAGCACTCAAATCATTTTCTCTACTGTTTATTGCATCCACAAGCATAAAGTACCTTTTAAACTATGGGATGAAGAAGCTGTGAGCACTGTAATTTGAAAGAAATGCAGAGAGCCCTTAGTGGAAAAATTGTTTTTTTAAAGCCGCCCGAGAAAGGATGAAGGAGGACTCTCACTTGTCTCACAGATTGCAGATCAAGGTAGCTTCTATGAAGGACATTGGGGGAATTCCTAAGATATCTGGTCATGAGGGAGCTTCTAAACCCCTCCACGTCCTTTCTATGCCTTAGAAGGTCACCCACAGGAAATTTGCTAGATTGATTGATGCTGACAGAGGCCTATTTGTGGTAGAAATGAAAGTAATAAACCTCAAGACTGGGATCCATTCTGGTGTCACAGTCTTAAGAGGAGCACTAACAAATTGGAGCATGTGAGAGAAGGAGGGAGCTAAAACCACATTAGAGGTGAGAGGAATGAAGTGAGGGTAGCTATAGAGAGGACTCAAGACAGATGTCACAGTTGTTTGCAAATATTTTCAAGCCATCAGATGGAAGGGAAATGGGCCTTACTCAGTATATAGGTACAGATGACAGAATTGGGATCATTGAGATGATTGAAAAGTAGTATTGTTATCTAACAATTAGTGCTACTTGACCATGAAATGGTCTGTCTTGTTGAGTGACAGTCTTTGTCAGTACAATTCACAGAAGCTGAGAACTGTATAGCACAATCTGATGGTGCTAGGTGTGAAAGAAGCAGTTTCATTAAAAGTATTACTGAACTTGGGGTTGTCATTAGTCCCCTGACTAAGGAACTTAGTCTCAAACTCTTTAGGCTCACCTCTATTCTACTGAAAGCAATAGTTCTAGAGAGTGCTTGAGTTGGTGAAATCTGGGAGGTGGAGTTGGATAGAAAGGACTCATGAGAAGCAACATCTTTCAGCATAATATCTGATACACAGATACTCAATAAATATTAGTAGGACCGATACATGAGGAAGTTGTATGGCAAAATGCTTACAACTTGGGTTCTGGATTCAGCCCCGCTGAATCTGAAACTTTGTGTTACTCTTATAAGCTGTGCAACTTGGGGCAAACCAATTGACCTCTCAAAGCCTCAAATTCCTCTCCTATTGAAAGGAAATAATACCAGTACCTACCTCATTTGGGTAGTTTTAAGGATTAGATGATGGACGTGCCAGTCAAATCAACCCTATTTTTATCCCTTGTTGCAAAGAAATGACAATAAGGAGGTAGCAGTTCCTTGGACATTTTCATTAGGGATTAGACATAAGTTTGGTAAAGACAGAGAGAGAGATAAGCTTCCCAAAGCCCCACATCACCTTCCCACAACTCCCCAGCACATACCTGAACAGCTTCCTCTTTGGTTTTATCACTCCAGGACCATCCAGGTGTATCCAAACATTTTGCAGAGTTTCTTTTAAAGGATTGGTGAACTCAACTGTCACAACCATGTCAGAACCAACCATCTTTGGGCCGCGGACCTAAGAAATGAGTTGGGGGAGAATGCAACTAATTAACAACACATAAAACCTCTTTCTGCTCTCTTGTGCCCTTAACCACATTTACTTTGCTTCTGTTTTACAGTATGATTATTTTTTCGGCAATGGAACTGTGCGATGAGAATAGCTTATTGCTTTGATGGGGGGATATACCTATTGAGAAAGAGATAGAAAATTACTAATTAGAATCACACTCTTTTCCTCATTATAAAAACCACCCTAATTAGAGCTCAGGTTAATAACCTGGCTACCAGCTGCTCTCTTAGTCAGCAGGAGGTGGAAGTGCATTTGGTGTAGCAACAGATTTCCGTGGTCATGGTGGCCAGGCGAACTCTGCTTCTGGATAGGGCTCAAGCTTCCTGCCAGCACTTGAGGGATTCCTGAGTTTAAAGGGAAACAATTACTCCAGGGAAACTGTGCCTTGCAAATATTGGAAACACTGTAAAAAATGTGTCCAAAGAGGGAGTCCTTACTGTTGAACTTGAAGAAGAGAAAGCTGGACACTAAAATAGACAAAAGAGAACTTGCCTATAGCTACGACATGGGAGTCCAGGAGGATGTGAGGCTATCTGTTGGTGAATTCCTCCATAACGAATCTCAGAAGTATCAGGTATTTGGCAGGAGATACGAGTTCAATGCTAGCTTCAACACTTACTAGCAGTGGGGCCTTGGGTGACAACCTTCTGAGACTCAATTTTCTTGTCTCTAAAAGTGACTGATATTTCTATGAGGTGATCAATGTACATTGCTTTTATTAGCAGTAATTCTTAAGCTGTGTTTAATCTGTGTGGGCACTGCCCCTTGCCCTTGGAACTATATGCTTTTCCAGTACCAACACCATGCGCTGAAAAATGGCCAGGTGACCATAGTTTGGTTGTTTGTTTAGGGGCTGTGTACCCCAAATAGATGGAACTGTATAAACTCTAAGTAACTTGGGAACTAGATAATAATAAAAGTTCTTTCTGATAAGAAAGGGGTAGGATGAGATAATACATACAAAGCAGCTAGCACACTGAATACCACGTGGCAAAGACTTAATACATTATAGCTCATACTTTTTTGAAGTAACAATCCTTCGGGTAGTTTGTTTTATTCATCTTATATTTCAGCCCACTTTCTACTCTAGTATCTAGTCAGTGCCCAGTAAATATTTGTTAAAGTAGTTTGGCTAGTTAAAAAAGTAATGGCCATTTGAGTTTTCTATATAACAACCCAGTCATTATTATACCTTATTTTTTTAAGCAGTGTATAATATAGAAAAAATCATGTGGAAATGAGCCTTTCTTATGAATAGGGGAAAAGAGGAAGAACATTGCCCAGAGAGAATACTCTCACTGACTCTACAGTTAAGAATAAAACCTAATGGCTTTACTCTTTAAGATATAGTTTGTGACTAAATCTTAAATTTTTAAAAATCTATAAGGAAAATGAAAATTCCAGTCAATTCTCCATATTAATTACATTCAAAACCCCATCTCCTGAGGTAGGATGGGCAGAGAATGGGTTCCAAGGGATCAGGGGTGAAGCAGATGCTGATCATGATGGTGACTGCAGCAGGTGTCACCTACAGAGCATGGATTGTTTGCCAAGCAGTGTGTTCAGCACTTTAATCAGTGGTTCTCAGCCTGGCATGCACGAGATGAATCACCTGGGGAACTTTAAAACTATGACAGTCTAGGCCCAACTCACACAATTAAATTAGAATCTCTGGCAGTGTAGCCTGTAATCTATGTTAAGCACCGCTCTTTATTTCCAAGGACCAACTTAGAAAACTGTTCCTCACCCCTCCACCCAGTTGAAAAATCATTGATGCAGACAAAACATTTGAAAGACAGTTTTTCACTTTCTCTCCAAATGTCCTGAATCTATCATTGATGTTGGAGGTATGAGAATGCATAATACTGTAGGTGTAATTCTCAAGTGTGTCCCAAATATTTTTCTTAAGTTGAAAAGAAATTTCAGAATGCTTTTTAATTTTTAAAAATACAAGATAAAGGTAATATTTATAAAAAATCTAAATTAGAGAAAATGGGGCTACTTCAGAGACACTGTTGGTCAAAGTATTTGCTCTGATCACTTTAATTTTGGGGAGGGAAATATTTTGGAGCCATCTGCCCTTTTCATGGCATACTTTTACAAGTATGGGCACAAGCTCCTTAAAATAATCTAATAATAGTTACTGACCCTTACACCACACAGACATATACAGTGACAAATATATGGGATATACAAAGCCCATATGTAGTTTTAGGGGATTCATTGCAGACCCATGTGCCCTCTGGGGCCCATGGGCTCCAGATTGAGAATCATTTCTATACTGGTAGGCTAGCTCTACAGGAAGATCCCCATGCTGTGGAAAGTAAGTGTACACTTTCAGGTCGCTGATGACAGTGATAGGGAAAATTAGGTATTTGAAAGATTGGCTCAAGTATTTGGGTCTTCATGGATAGGTTTTAGATCTGAAGATGACTAGAAGAGTAAGTCTTCTCAGATAATTTCACATGTCATGCCTAATCAGTTTGCTTCCAGAGATTATCTCTGTAATTAACTGCTGGCATGGGTATATAAATACTGCCCAGCCTTACCTGATGCTGAAGCAGGGAGGAAGCCTGGGAGGGGTGGAGTATTGAAAGAAGAGGGCCCTTCCAGGTTTTATAGTGCTTCTTCTGCAGTTAATGAATACTCAGTGTCACTTTTTTGACACTTTTTGTCCCTGTTAAACATCTTTCACCTGACTACTGAGTTGATAATGAGCCTTAGAACTCAAACTAAACCAAATAAAAAAGCCTGCCCAACATTTAACATCAATATTTTCTGTTTAGGAATTTAAGTGGAGATGTTTCCCCCTGTTCTTTTGAGGAAAATGGAGCACACACATAGTATTTTCATATTTTGTGTTGTTTTAAGTGATGTGCCATGCTATGGTATCTGTGAAATGCTGAGAATGACAACTATTGTAGGTAAAAATATCTGTTCAAATATATATATATATAATATATATATATTATATATATATATATATATTTATTTTTTTAGGAAATCTGCAGTGCTTTCTTCAGTGCTGTAAGAATCATTCCATATCAACATAATCATATTTCTGATTTTCTTGCTCTCATAAAACCTTGAATCAAGGGAGACTTTAGCAATCCTGAGATGGTTAAATCAGAAGCTTTTATGTGCATTCACTTTAGAGAAGAGTATTACTCAGACTAGAGAAAAGGATAAAGCATATGTCATACTTGGTGACATTAAATCCTTTGCCACATATTTGATGTCCTTGGTTCTTTAAAATTTTCATTTAAACTATCTCTGTTTTAAAAAAATGACAAAATATGATGCTTTTCAAGTTAAATATCATTCACCAATATTAACATACTGAGTTCTTGTCTTTGATGCTATTTCATGATAATGAGCAACTCTTCTGATTCTTTGGTAAACAAGTCTCTCTTCCCCCTCTCTACTTCTTTCTCTCTCTCTCTTTCTCACACACACACACACACACACACACTTTTGGGAAAAAATTACTTTTTAGGAAATTACAAGAGCTCTTCCATGGCATATACGTTTCACAGTATACATAACCATGTTCAAAATTGATACTGAAATGAAAAAAATTTGAGAAAGAACAAACTTAGTTGGCTATATGAGTCACATGATTTATTAGTTCACCTCACAGCCCTCACTTCCTGTGCTTTCAATCATGTGTTATTACATGTGTTGCTGAAAGATGAATTTTTTTTCTCTTTCTCCACCTATGATCGCTGCTGGTAATAAGCAGTTGCTTGTTTGTAAATTATACTCATTAATGATAGCACCACCATTTCTATTAGTTAATACACTTAAGTTGGTGTTTACTAAACAATGCTAATGGTTTAAGATAGGTAAGTTATAGTCTGCGCTGTCCGTTATGGTAGCCACCAGCCACATGTGGCTATTTAAATTAATTAAATTAAATTAAATTAAATTAAATTAAATTGAAAAGTCAGTTCCTTAATTGCACTAACCAAATTTCAAGTACTGAGTAACTACATGTGGCTGGTGGTTATCATATTGGACAGCACAAATTTAGAATATTTCCATAATTATAGAAAGTTCTATTGAACAATGCTGTTAAGTGATTTATGTATATTATAACTCATTTGATCTTCACAACCATATGAGTTAGATACTGTGAGTCTTCACTTTACAGATGAGGGAACAGACACAGAGAAGTAAATTGCTCAGGTTCATGAAGATAGTAAGTAGGGGAAGTGAGAACTGAATGCAGACGGTCTGGTGCCAGAGCCATTGCTCAACCATACCTCTAGATTGACTCTGATTAGTAATGATAATAATAATAATAATAACAATAGTAACTTACTTAGTAATGCAGGCATTCTGCTCATCATTTTATTTGTATTATTTAAACCTCCATACAGCCCTATTGGCTTGGGAGTTGACATGATTATATCACATCACATTCCATTGATGTGAAACTGAAACTTAAAAGTTAAAATGTCCAAGTTACAGAGCTAGTAAGTCTATAGAATCCAGATATAAATCTAAGTCTTTCTGACTCCAAAACATTCATCTTTAAACACTGCATACACTGTGATCTCTGACAGCAGAGAAACAAAAATAGTAACATTTTCTTTGCTGGAAATAGCCTCATTATTTTCTGAAATTCACTGAAGGATCATTTGCAATATTACCTTATATGGTCACTAAACTACCAGTTTACTACCATGGTTATAACTTGACCATGGACTAAATTTGAAACCATATACACGACCCAACTCTTTGATTTTATGGGGAAAGAATCAGATTTCTATAGCATAGTAAAATGTGATAAGATAGACGTAGGGCCTTGATATATTATATTACTTGATGATCACAGGATTTTCTACTTAGAGTAAAGATGGAGATATTTTAAAAACCAATAGCCCAAACATAGTGGGATTATAAGTTAAGGTAGATGAGATTCATCATTCTTAATGTTTAACTTTATGTGCCTTTTTTTAAGATAAAAAAAAAAAGCAAAAGAATAATGCAGAGAGCAATTTATGGTAACACAAGTTACCAAAGATTTCTCATTTTAATTCTCAAATGTAGGTTGTTCTGTAGCTGTACTGTGTAAGGAGATGGAAACATATACCTTCCAGTTGTGGGGCTTACCAATTGACAGGTCTAGGATATGCACTCCTGGCTGTTGGAGCACACCCACTGTCTGGTCCTCCATGACCAACAGCCATGAGGGGGTGGAGAGTCAGTGAACGGAGCATATAAAGCCATGGCTGGTGGTGCCCTGCCTGGGACCCTTTCGGGATACATAGATTTTAACCACTCAGAGCCTATCAGGATAGGACCTTACATAGACGTGTTTGTTTTTCTCCACTGATGGTCTAGGACAGTGCCAAGAGGCACAACCAAAGTGGCTGAGACATGGACAGTGACCATACTTGGGGGAAATTGAGGGGAAAGTGTGCTGGATTCAGAGTCTGAAAACCAGGGGCTGCCACTGTATGTCCTTGGGCCAAATGGCTTGGACTCTCTGGGCCTCAGTTTCTTATGAGGTTATGGGGAAGATTTGATGTGAAATGATCTAGAAGAGCATCTGAAACACATTAGTATTTACTGAATCTAACTGTTATTGAGGTTTAAGATAAGAAATGAACTATTTAATCCATAAGTTCTCCTATGGAGATGTAGATTCACTTTCTTAGGTATTAGGGAAGAGAACCACAAAGGGGAGAAGCTGGGAGCCTCCACCAATGCTTTTTTTAAAAATGGAGAAGCCTACCTCCCTGTGCCCTTGCCTCAGCCTCCCACTGAAGGACCAAGGGGAAGGGCAGGGCAGAGGTGCATCCTAGTGACTGGGACATGTGACAAAGTCAGAGAGAACACAGGAGGTTGGAAGGGAGATATGTGCTTGGTTTGAGACATGGGAAGGGAAATGGTTGAGGAATTAATTAGAACACAGTCTCTATTTTCATTTTCTGCCTTGATAGAAAGTTTCTGATATTCAAGTTCTTGTAGAACAAAACAAAACCGTAGCAAGTTCTCACCATTTTCCCAATGGCTGTCAAGCATTTTGGGGACAATTACTACATCTCAAGTGGTTTCCACAATTTTAACCTTTCCTGTGGGATAAAGTTATATGAATTGGGATGTTGTAGGAACAGAGCCCAGGCATCCACCTCAGCAACCATCTTGACCTTGCTCTACTCTGGTCAAAATGGTAGCTTCCATGGATACAAAGAGGATTCTAACTGGAGCCCACACCTCGGGAAGAATCACAGGCTCCAGTAAGAACACGTTAGAATAGTTCGAAAAAGCCAGGATAGTGTTTTGAGTCTGAAGAGAGCTAGACATTGAGCCAATGCGGGTGTGCATCAGTGCAAGTTAGGAAAGGGCGCCCCTTTTAAGGGTGGATGTAACTCTCTGCATAGCTTGATGAGTGGGCTAGATTCGGTTCCTTTATGGCTTCCTCACTCCAGGTGGGACAGTCTGCACAAGTTTTGGTGTTGGCTTGGAGTAGAGCCCACCCAGAAGTAGGTCCAGGCACCCACCTGGAGGTGTTGGCAGGGACATTGCCCATGTCACCTATGTTATCCTCACCACTGCAAGTCCAGAGTGCTGAGGCCCAGCTGATTGGGGCTAGTAGTGCAGACATTCTGCTTACAAATTTCTACAAATTACTTGCTTTTGTAGGCACTGTGTACACTGTTCGTACGAGAGGAGTGCTTCAGGCCGTGTGGTAATGGTGGTCAATCCATGAGAAAACAGAGTGGCCAGGCTCCTGGAGCTGACCAAGATTGGCTACTACTAAACAGAAATACCAGCAGTCTTTCCCCATTTCAAATAAAAAGTCAATAAAAATGTTCTTAATGTTGACTTTTTTCCTCTGATAATTAAAAAAAAAACTTTTACAACTTATGTACAGAGGGAGCACCAAATAACTGTTGAATGAAGTGAATAAAAGAATGAATAAATGAGTGAATGACTAAACAAAGGAATGACTAAATACTGGAAATTTCTTATAGTCAACAGAACAAATAAGTAAGAAACCATCCTTGTTAAAATCTTGTTAATGCCACTGGGCCAATACCTACACTTGGGCAGACTATGCCCACCCCAGGGGTGGGGAGGCAGTGAGGCACATTAAAATCCACGTTAAAAAAACCTTGAAAACAGTCAATTGTTCTCATTTTAAATGTTTAAAAGAATTTTTAAAGAATTGTGGGGGGGCACCTATTTGTTCATGGCTTGTTCATGGTTATAAGTTTTTTAAATCATGTACACAGAAAGTAGTTATATTTTCTCAGCAAAATTGCTCCTAGTTCATATGAGAAAATGAGTTCTGGTATTTCATGAGGTCCTGCAAAGGCTACAGGAATTGCTCTACATAACACTACAGAGGTATTGGCACCTGAGCTATCTTAGAATAGCACTTGGAAGAGTTTATTTCCTAGGTACTAAATGAAAGTCATCTGAGGAACATATGAAAACTTCTATCTGCCCCCACTCTTACATCAGGCTCTTCAAAACTGGCCTTCCTCAAATGAGAGTTCCACAGGGAACAGTGCACACACTTGACACCCAGAGGTCAGATGCAATGCCACCAGGTGAGTGCTACTTTCACTTTAGGCCAGAGGGCCACACATTGCTCTAAGTAATTTTCAGGGTGTGACTGCAGGATTTCCAGGCACAGATGGGACTAGGCAGGGAAGGAAGAAACTTTTAACAACAACTACCAAGTCCTGGCATGAGCTAAGCATCCTCGCAAACATTACAAATGTTAACCCGCAAAAACTTTGTGTTTTACATGTGATTGTAATTAATAGGAGTAGTATTATAATTGTTAGTGGGTTAATCATTTTGCAAAAGGGACACTGAAGTTCAGAGAGGATGTATGTGTGTATGAGAAGGAAAGAGAGAAGAGGAGGAGGAAATGAAAAAGCAAAGTGGAGGATAGGTATGTGTGGCGGAAGCTGATAGACATTGGCCTTTGTTGAGGACTTACTGTGATGAAAGTACAATGCTAAGCTCTGTATGTGAATTATTTTAATGATCCCTCCCAGAAACACAATAAGGTCAGTACTATCATTGGACCCATTTTACTTCTCGTGGTTGAGTAATTAACCCAAAGCAGCCCAGGTAGATTATGAACCCAGCTACTTTGCTTCTACAAAAGGGGCTACAGGTGTCCCTCTTGGTGGTCTTATTCTAGTTGACTTAAGTGAAACCATGAAAAACATGAAACCTTTGCTAATTGAGAATGGGAGAAACCCACCATAATGCTATTTCCATGTTACACATCACAGATTCCAGACAAGCCAGTCTTTAGCCTGGAGACCAGCTGAATTCTCCCAATTGCCTCTATTTTCTCCAAAAAAAATAGCTTTTCATTAAAAATAAAAATGCCTAAGAGTCTTTTTTTGACTTAAAGCATCTTACAACCATCAGCACATGGGAAGCCAGAAAAAAATTCTATGTCTGATTTTAATAAAATATTCTTTTCTCATCAAAATATTTTGATAGCATGGAAAAAGAAAAGTGTACTCATTAAAGTTTAATGACTGTCTCACTGCCATTTTCCATATGAGGATCACACACTATGACTCATGTATTGTGGGTGCTGGGAATAATTAACTTATGATTATGGGGAAGAATGCATCCAAGACTGGGTCCATTAGGGTGTAATTACATGTCCACCCGCCAACTGCTTTGGTTGACAATGACATGGATTCAGACAGGTGGGCTCAGTATTGTTCCAGGTTGGCCTTCACTTGCTCTAAAAATGGGGCTGGTTAAAAGCAGCTGCAAACTTGCTGCCAGAAACCTCCAGTCCCAAGGATGAGCTATGGACTCCCAGAATGAGAGAGCACCTTGGGCAAAGGCTTTAAAGAGAAGGGAGAAACAAAAGAGGTTCTGACTCTTGGGAGGGCAGAGTTGACAGTAATGTTATATTTATGCTCTAGAACAGGGGTCCCTAACTCTCGGGCCACGGGCCAGTAGCCATCCAAAGCCTGTTAGGAACTGGGCCACACAGCAGGAGGTGAGCAGTAAGTGAGTGAGCAAGGCTTCATCTATATTGCAGCCACTCTCCGGTGTTAGCATCACCACCTCAGCTCCACCTCAGATCTTCAGGTATTAGATTCTCATAGGAGCACTGGTGCCTGGTACCAAATAGGTTGGAACCGCTACTCTAGAATCTTTGCTGAAGCCTCTCTGTTCATAGAGTGAATTATAAAGCTCTCATCCCAAAATTTTAGGATTACTTTAAAATGGCCCTAAGCTGCCTTTCTAGATTTATCAACACTAGTCCCCTACTCCCAGCCTCGACTCTAGCCAAAGCAGGAATCTAGTTGCTCCCCAAACTTACCATCTACCTCTCTCCTTGTCCTTCCTCATGTTTTTTTTTTTTCCCTAGGATCTGGAGTGATCTCTCTATCCATTTCTACTGCTTTAAATGTTATCCATTCATAGGGGATCATCTATTGTTCTATAGCATTAATTTTTGATACCCCACTCCAACCAAACTTCCTTGAAAAACACAGACCCTTGTTAAGGCAGTCACCATTTTCTACTTTCTGTGAAAATCCCAGTGTGAGAGCAATGTAGCCTAGTGGTTATCTACACAGACTTCTGAGTCAGAAGATCTGGGTTAGAAGCTTCACTCACTAGGCATGTGATCACAGGCTAATCGCTTATGAAAAGTAATGACAATAATAACAACCAACATATACTCAGTGTTTACTGTGAGTTGGGCATTAGGTGTCCATTAAGTCATTATATACTCACAACAGCCCTATGAAGTATTAGCATTGTCTCCCTTTTACAAATGAGAAAAAAACGCTAAGAGAGAGCAAGTGATATGTCTAGGTTACAGTTATTATGTTGAGAAAATAGTCTTTGAACCCAGTTTTATTCCAAAGCCCATGTTTTGACCACTATGCTACAGGGCACATTACCTCCTCTGGGCCTCAGTTTTCTCATCTCTAAAATGGGATGTATAGTAATATATAGCTCTTAAGATAGTAATGATTAAATTAGATAATACAAGAGAAGTATAATAATATAGAGCTCAATAATTTATAGCTGCTATCATTGTCATCACGATATGCTGGTTTCATCTCTCCTGCCTGTGGGCTAAGGACAGGTGGATCAGGTCCTCCTAAGCCTTTGTCTCTCACATGGTCTTCCTTGTGCCCAGAACATTCATCGAGATGTTCTGGACCCGTCTCAGGCTGAAAAAGATTGACAAAGTTTTCTAGCATTTTCCTAGAATTTGAGCACATGTCCTAAGCAATTCTGGACCTCTGAGCCACTGTGCTTTTTTTTTGCACTTTCACCACATTTAGCTCCCTCTCCAAATCCTGTTTTATTTGATTTATTTCACTCCTTTCCCTAAGGTCTCCTGTGTAATACTTCAATGTAACATTTTCTTTCTCCTCCCTCCTTCCCCCTCCTTCCTTCCCCTTTGCTCTTCCCTCTTCTTTTCCATTCCTCCCCTCTTTTCCATTCCCTTCCTTCCACTTCCCTTCCCTACTTTTTTCTCTTCTACTCCCCAATCCCCCTCCCCTCCTTTTCTCTGTGTCCTCTTTACCTCTCTCAGTCACTTTCAGAACAAGAAGTGCCACCTAGATGCCGTAGCTCTGTATTTCATATTTTCAGCAGCCTTCCAGTCCCCCAGTCCTTTAGCCAGAGTTTCTGGAATGAGGGCTTCTCACAGCTCAGGGATACATGGATGGCTTTTAAGGTGTGAGGTGCTTTGCTCAGAAACACCTCTTCCTCTGCTCAGATTTAGTTCGTCCTTGGGGTTAATATGGTTAATGGGATTAGTGGTTAAGGAGCAGTTTTATGAGGATGCCTCCTGACTCCTCTTTCAAATAATTTTGGCACAAGCCAAAATTTTTATTTCTCTCATGTTCAAGTCTTAGTCAAATGGTCCTACCTCTAAATAAATTTCCCCCAGGAATAGCACCCCTGATACCTTTATGGAAATTAAAAACAAAACAAAACAAAACCAAGAACACAGCTCTTTTAAAAAGTGCATCCTCCCCGCCCAGGTCACTCAACTTATGGGAGAAGGTATTTCCATTCTGTCCCTGAGGAATGAAACTGCTCTTTAAGTAAACCCAAAATATAACTAATAAATAATCCTTCAGATTAATAATGTCTAAAAGATGAAAGTTATTAGTTTCCTTTATACATACAGTTTATTATCAACGGTGCAATTAAATTCTATTTTATGCTGTGGTTTGAGCACACAGCTTGGAAGTGCTCTCTCCTGAGCCCTTCATAGCGACAAGCCATTGCTTTATAATTAAGGAGAGCATATAGGCCTTGCTTCTGATGAGAAAGTTTCTTAGGTTGAGTTCGTGGATGAGACTGGAAAAGGATAAAGGATGCCTCCACATGCAGCTGGGAGAGGCCTGCAGAACAACACTGCATGTCTCCAAGGGAGAGCCAGCCATGAGGGCAGCCTGCCTGTTTGTGGGTGGTGGGAAGGCCTGCTTCACTTATGGTACCTTATGCTATTGAATTCATGCTCTCATGGGATTGACAGCACCTATGGAGGAATCCAATGCCACTTTTCTATTTTCCATTTGTTTTCTAGTCTGCCTGCAGACCCGGCACACCCTCATTTTTGTTTCTTAAAGCCTCTTGTGCAGATGGTGCTGTGATGAGCCTGTGAGAGGTGACTGAGGTGAACAAACCAAACAGAGAAGATGACTTAAGCCTTTCTAGAAATAAAGGGCTTAGAATTCTCTTCCTCCGCAGGCACTATACATCTGTGTTTAGATGAGCCTTATCCTAGGGAGATTAATGGTGGTTCTCAAGTGCCATTCACATGATACTAGATCCAATAAAAGTTGTCATTTTGAATGCTATGCAAGTTATTAGTTTTACAAATATTCACAGAAAATTATCCATAAGACTTAAGGCCTACCTTCCCCTCCTGACCCATTGCCTTCTCCCTACCTCCTCTAGGGGCATTTAAAATATGAGCAACTTTATAAAACTTTGATTTGTCTATCACTTTAGAGGAATGCAGCTTAGGCTCTGTGCTAATCACTCTTAATTACTTCAAGGAAAATGTTCCCTAGTCACTCGGAAAAATCTCTAAGCCCTGGATATGGCTGGCATAAGACGTCATCTCCCAAGGACCGTGCTGGAGGCCTGGGTTCCTGCTCATAGGTCAGGGTGGTGTCCCAGGGATATGGCTGTAGATGCTGCCAGTGCTCCTGAGATGTGGGAACAAAACGGGCTACCATATTCAGCCCTCCTTTGCCAAGTTCCTTTGAGCCATCAAGGCAGAGATTTCTGGTGATAAATGGAAAGATCTTAAAGCTATTAGCCAAATGGTCCAAAAACACCATATGGTGACAAAAGTCTGAAGAAGTGGTTATATTGGTAATGGGGGAGGGGATTATTTACTGGAAAAGGCATGAGGGAACTTTCTGGGGTGTTGGAAATCCCCTACATCTTCATCTGTCTGGAGTTTACAAGGTGTACACATATATAAAAAGTCATTGTCATCAAGCTGACATTTCAGTTCGTGCATTCTACTGTATTCAGTTATATCTCAATGAACAATAGTACTGTCCAAAATGCAGGTGGGAGATGATCCAAGCGGTTTCCATTTTATGCTATGCCTGACCTATTTTATACTGGAGACTGTGAGAGTTCTAAGTATCTGTATCCATTACACATCTTTATCTTCCTCCACAAGTATGTTTATATCCACAGGTTATATTTATATCTGCAGCCAGATCTATATAGTTAAATCTGGAGAGGAGAGAAAAGTGTTATATGCTGTGTCTATATATAGGGTAGTTTACTTCTTTCAAAGAACAGGAAGATCCCAGCTCCATTTGTTTTTTTTTGTTTGTTTGTTTTTGTTTTTGTTTTTGTTTTTGTTTTTTTAGCAGGACACACATTCAAATACACACACATTCACAAACACACTAAAACACAGTACACCTGGATAACTAATCAACAAATTTGCTGCTCTCCCTTGTCTGAGATGCTAAAACTGACCTTGATGTTGACCTTGGGGATTGTCAGCACAGTGGACTTCTGCTTGGCCAGAATATCTCCTGTCTTATCGACACGAGCTGTGACGAAGAATTGCAGAGATGCTTGTTCCAGCAACTGGCCCATGTACTCGCCAGCTCTCACCAGCACTTCCTCTTTCTTGACTGGCAGGAGGAAAAACAAACATGCCGGATATTGAGACCTGAGATAGAATCTGCTTTACTTTCCTTTCCCAAGTGACCTCATTTTTTTCACATTAGCGCAGTACCCACTGGAACACAGCAAAGGTGAGGGACAAATGGAACAGTCAATCAGGGATAAGCTCTCCTGCTCCTGGGTAAAGAATGTGCTGGAAATTAATATTCAGTAAAATCTTACTAGAGAAAATGTGTCAAATTTCCCAGTGTTTTTCCTGTTGTAAAATATGATAGTCATGTTTAAAATCAAGGATCAAGGGGTTTTAACTGTGGCTATTTTGATTTGGGCAGGGACAGATGCCATCCCAAGATGGCAGACGTGGAGCAGTGAAGTTCAAGGCTACCATTCCTTGTACCTACCCCTCATGCCATAAGAAACCTCTCATGCAGGCTGTGGGCCATGCTTGAGCAAAACTGTCAATTACCTAAACCTGCTCCTTGTAGTGCTCCACATTTTCTTTCCAGGTTTTTAGTTTAATTTAATTTTATTATTAGTTTTAAATATACAGTACATTGGTTAGATATTTATGTAGTTTATAAACAATCCTACTGATTGCTCTTTCTCTCCTCTGGCTCTACATCTAGCCATTGCTTTAATGCTGACTGCATTCCCTATGCTTCCCATTCCTGTGACTATTAACTACTAATCTGTACTTCTTTAACCCTTCACTCCTTTCTCCAATCTCCTAAACCCTCACCCCTCTGGCCACCACCAAATTGTCCTCTATATTTGTGAATCTGTTTTTGATGAGTTTGTTCTTTTTGTTCCTTAGTTTCCACATATAAGTGAAATCATATAGTATTTATCTTTCTTTGCCTGACTTATTTCACTCAGCATAATAACCACTAGGCCCATCCAGGTCATCATGAATGGTAGAATTTTGTTTGTTTTTTAATGGCTGAGTAATATTCCATTGCATATACAAACCATAACTTCTTTATCCAATTGTCTGTTGATGGGCATTTAGGTTGTTTCCATATCCTGGCTATTGTAAATTGTACTGCCATGAACATAAGGGTGCATAGATCTTTACGAATTATTTATTTATTTTTTGGGGGTACCAATTTGACATGACTTCTACTTAAGAAAAAGATGCTCTTGAAGCCAGTTTTCATCATAGGCATTCAACTCCCTCCTACCCCCTCTCCTATTTGCAACTTAAAAGACCTCTGTACCAAATGCATATTTTCTCAAGTCACTGAAATTAGCATTTAGGTGTTGCGGACAGTCAGTGAGGATGACATCTGGAGGATGGGGAGAGGTCCTGGCTGCTGTCAGTCATCATTGGGCTGAGGAAAGGTTCTGTCTTGCGGCTCTGGCTACAGCAATGAGGTTCTGTTCGGCTGCATTGCCCACCTTCTCTATCCCTCCCATTTCCCACACCCTGGGAGTCTAGAGAGCAAAGGGCAGTTCTTCTGCAGGCCGAGCCTGGGCCACGTGCAGCACCTGTTGCTAAGTAGTCAGAGCCAAATGTCAGTGTGGCATCGTCAGCGAGCAGGCCCAGCAGCGGAATGGGTGACTCACATCTCCACCTCGCACACAGAGTATAAGCTCTGTAAACATTCATGGAATTGAAGGTCTCCACCACTGCTTCCCTGCCCATGTCAGCCTTTTGCTAAAGAGTTCTCCTTCCTGCGGAAGTTTTTGAAGGAAATAATTCTCATGGTTGATAGTTTCATGTGCAGAGGGTAGTTCATTCTTGCCCTCCACACCGAGCAGCAGTCCAGCAATGTGAATGGAACGCTGTGTGGAGGCAGCGCCAGGGCATGGGGAGGCCTCCTGACTTGCCAGCACACAGGTGAGGGTGCATCAGGTTATGCTCAGCATCTACTTCAAAGTCTCACAGATGAGTAGGTGCTATGACCACCTCCAGCCTTCTTACTGAGGAGTTCTCAATCTTGACTCTACAACACAATCACTTAGGGACATTTAAAAATCTGCCCTGCTGGATCCCACCCCAGACCAAATATATCAGAATTTTGGAGGTTAGGGCTAGGGTATTATTTTAGAAGTGCCACAGTGGACGCTAATATGCAGCTGGGGCCAAGAAGCAGTGCTCCAACAACCAGGGGATCCGCACAGAATGAGTTCTGAAAAAGCCTTGGTTCAAGTGGAAAGGGTGTCCTTTCCAACCCAGCCCTTGCTACCCCAGGCGTGGTCAGAGGCAAACATCACCTGGGAGCTTGTTAGAGATGCAAGTTCTCTGACCCCACCGCACCCCACCTACTGGATCAGGATCTGCACCTGACTAGGATGCCCAGATGACGAGTGTGCAGGTTTGAAAAGCACTCAGAGATACAAGGTTCTAGCAGTAGAAGAGGTGGAGTTAGGGCAGAGTTTGAGTGGACTTAGGACAGTCTCAGTTTTAAAACTGAAAATTCTGTACCCCGGAACCATTCAATTCCTGGCAAACTGGAAAGGTTGGTCACTCTAGGCCAGTGGTTTTCACCTGGGGGTAATTTTACTCCCCAGAGGATGTTTGGTAATCTCTGGAGACATTTTTGTTAGTCAGAATTGGGAGTAGCTACTGGCATCTAGTGGATACAGGCCAGGGATGCTGCTAAACATTTTGCGTTGCACAGGATGGGCCCCAGAACAATTATCTATAGCCTGAACTGTCAGTGGTGCCTGTGCTGAGAAACCCTGCCCTGGGCTATGTAGATTTATTAGAAGGTATTTGTCCATCCTAGGCAAGTATTAAACAAGTTGGCTTGATTCCAGGGGCAGTCCTATTCCACTCAGAGCCAGCCTTTTCAATCTATGACATTGCTTTGATCTTGGCCCTTGAATTCTGAATTTTTGAACAACCCAATCATTTTGCCTTCTTTGGGCCTGAGCCTGGACTCTGCTTTTTCCATAGCTTCTCTAGCAATCAACTGTCTAGATGAATAAGACTCTGTCCCTCAGTTGGATATAACCTCAGATGAACACATGGAGCCATTTTTCACTTCCCCAGATCTAAATAAATGGAGTGGCAAATGACAGGCCTGGGAGAATGTCCGTTTTTGCCTTAAGTTGCCTTTAGTAATAATAAAACAATGGACCTCTTCTGGCTATTTCTGTGTTTGACCTCTGGGTTCCTTTAGTCTAGTGAGATACACCTGACTTCTTTCCACCAATTTTTACAGTGGCTCTTGCTACCTTTACATTATTGGTACAAAGACCCCTTAATCTCTGAGGCAGAGCATTCTTTAAATCATAGCACTAAGGAAAATGGGCTGTGCTTTGAGCCCAAGAGAACATTTCTCCTGAAATAGTATGTTATGTAAGTGCTGTGTTTTGCCACCGCACAAGAAATTGTTCTAGATAAAGTTTATTAAACATGGCAAGAGAAAGAAGAATAGATTTTCATTCCATAAGTGGTGGAGCTGGGATCCTGCCAACATCATTTACGGTGTCTGGGGAAAGCCAAGGGAGACACAGACTGGAGCTGCCTCATCTCTTTTCCAAAAAAGCAAAGAAAACTAAATATAGCCAAGTAGAAATGATAGCACCTTTGAAGGTATTGGAAGGTTTAAGTTATTCAAGTCTTCCAACCTGATTCTAGCCCACACATTTCCTTTAATCATCAATCTGGAAAGTATGCCTCCCATTCTACTTGGAACACTTTGCAATACAGCCTCCTAGAAATGTACTTTGACCTCTAGAATATGTGACTTTTTGCAATAATATGAAGTTTATTTTAGATTGCAATATGCAATTTATTGCATGCAGTTAATTACACCTACCTGCAGAATAAAGCAAGTAACAGTCTCCAAACCCCTTGAAATTATTCAGGACAAGACTTGGGGTGGGCCAAGCTGTTGAGACTGAATCAGGCTTAGATTTGGTCAGCTGTCCTTAGATCAGTGACTTTGGGGGACTAATATGTCATTTTAGCCTGCTAACTCATGTAAGCTCATTCTTTTGTTGGATTAGAGAGAGAGGGGGAAGGAGAATGAGCAATGGGATTCTCGGGAGGTGGGAAAGGGGTGTAGTATAGTTCCCTGCCCAGGGAAGGGAAGGGCAGCTGGACTCCAGGTAACGGGAAACTGGCTTACTTAAGGCCACCAGGGCCTACACGGTCATTGCCTGAATGGGACCTGGCTTCTATTATCTGCTTTGCCTCTGATTACTGTATGTGACCTTGAACACACCAACTCATCCTTCCAGTCTTGGTTTCCCAAAAGTAAACATGTTGGAAGTTAACATTTACTGAAAGCCTTACCATGTGCAAAGTATTTCACACATATTTATCTTATTTAGTTTCCTTCACACCCTCTTCACATACCACACATCCAATCTGTCAACCAATCCGGTGGGCTCTACCTTCAGAATATACCTGCATCTGATTGTATATTTCTCTCACTACCCGACCATCTCTCACTGAGCTATTGCAATAGCATCTTAACTAGTCTCTAAGGTTCAGCCCTAATTCCCCTAGAATCTATTCTCAACACAGCAGCCAGAGTGACCTTTCAAAACCTAAGTTAGATCATGCCACACTTCTGCTCAGAACCCTCCAGCGGCTCCTCAGCTCGTTTGGAGTCAAAGCTAAAATCCTTACCAGGGCCTAAGGCTTTTTTCATGGTCTGCATTCACTATTCTCCCCTTGCCTCCTGTGCTCCTCACTCTGGTCTCCTTGCTGCTCACTGAGCACATCAGACCTGCTCTGGTCTCAGGGCCTTTGCACTTCTGGTTTCTTTTGGCTGAAAAGCTCACTCCTACCCTTTTGTCAGGCTCTGTTAAACATTACCCTATTAGAGAGATTCCCTACCATCCCAACCACCTCACCCCCACCAGCACTCCCTATCTTCCTTACCTTGCCTTCTATTTTCTGATTACATGCATAATAACACTAAGTATTCACTTGTTTGATTGTTCGTTGTTGAGCCCCACCCCCACCACAGGAGACCACAAACTCCACGAGGGTCTACATTTCTGTTTTCTTCATTGCTGTGTCTCTAGCACAAAACAGCTCCTAGACTTATGAGCACCAAATAAAGGTTTGGGGAGTGAATCAACAGCCCTGTGATGCAGGTTGTATTGTCCTCATGTACAGATGAGGAGAGTAAACTCAGATTACTTAAGTAGCTTGCCTAGGAACACACAGTTAGTGGGTGATATAGTCACACCTCAAATCCAGATTTGTCGAATTCCAAGGCTCAGGTTCTAAAATCCACTGCATCTGCCTGCCCTAAACAATTGCAATGACCACCCTGTTTCTGAGTCCTTTATACAACTACTCTTTTCTATAAGAATTCTCTTACCTGTAGGGATAAGAAAAGTGCTAGATCTTCCAGTTTCCAAAGAAAATCCCATGTCGATTTCCCCAACTGTTAAAGCCACATTACTGAATTTAGGGAGGTTTACTTCCTTCAAGTTTGGGTAGGTTTCTTGGAATTAAGATTTCAAAAAATAGTTTCCAATATTCCTGGGACTTTCCCACAGGGCACTTACTGTGGCTTGGGGCAGACACCAATTCCAGAAAGCTTGAACACTGTGGAGACGTGATTCAATCATCCCAGGGGGGCATAGTAGCTTTGCTTGCCTCTGTTTCATAAAACTTATTATTCATATACCTTTTTCTTTTCTATTTTTTCTTTTTCAGTGGCACATGTCAGATCAATGGAAATTTGGTTCAGGTCTTTTCCAACCTGCTCTATCTACTTCAACATGCTTTGCCTGGAGACCAGTTTATTTCTGTTGACCCATTTTTTCAGCTATGTGATAACTGTGGTGCTGACTAAATACTAAGACCCCAGGAAATGAGATTGGTCAAAATTGCAGTCCCCAGAGCAAGCTGCACCATGTCGGTCCCAGTCTTGCTTAAAATATTATACAGTTTTATAGTGAAGAAGATGCTTTAGAGGGCAATGTATACAAGGATGAGAAAGAGGTCCCCTGAGAGATGGCAGAGAGAGCAAAGTCCTTCAGAGGCTCCTGGACAGCACATCCTGAGCTTCCAGTCTCCTCTCCCAAGGGTGGGCTCTCTCCTGGTCTTATACATCAGACAGATCATTTTTCAGAAATGGCCTTTATGCAGAGCTTAGATCTCCCTGCCTTCTAGATGGTGAAGCAAAACCCATCCATCATTCCTGTTGGGGCAGTCCTGAAAAGACTTGGGGAGAGAGGCATCACCAGGGGTCCTGCTTTCTAGATGTGTTTTTCACAGACTTTCTTGTTCACACTCCAAAGCTCTTGAGATCTTGTCAAAATGCAGATTCTAGTTCTATAGGTCTGGGTGGGGCTTGAGAGCCTGCATTTCTAACTAGCTCCCCAGGGATGCTGATGCTTCAGGTCCTCAGCCCACGCTGTAAGTAGCAAGAAATTAAGTTATATTTAACTTTCACAAGTTATGGGGCTCTAGGCTTTGAAAATTTCAGTGTTCACTTCTATGCAGGAGACACAAAGACAAAAGGTGAGGCCTCTCTAGAGGTTGGTTCTCCACGCTCCTGAGCTCTGGCCCAGAACTTAAATTTTGACAGAAAGTTATTAGGGGTGTCAGCACGTTGCCAGCCAGATTACAAGTCCTGCAGAGAATTGCCTCCCCCCACTCCCGGTTAGCTTACTAGACAAAGGCTCCAGTGTTATATCAAATGTCTCCTTCTTGAATTCCTCCTTAGAGACCCCGGTGTAGAAGATGATGTTGCCAGAGAGATAGGCTGAGATAGTGTGAGAGTTGGGGCTGTTGTTCTGGAAGGTGATGTTGACCTTGAAGTCTTTTCCCAGCACAGCATTTTCCACTTCAAAGTCCATGATCACGTCAGACTTTGGTTTGACGACACCTTCTGTGTTGAGGGGCTTTTTAACCCCATACATCAGGGCAGTTTCGAGGGCCAGTCTCTCTTCTCTTTGGCCTAGGAAAGACAGAGATAATGATAAGGGAAAAGAAATGCAGTCCATCAAAGAGAAAGTTGCACTGTGCTCTGAGCACAAGCCATACAACTACAAGCCATACAACTTCTCTTTGGGGCAAGAATTTTACAAATTATGCCAGATCAAGTTCCCAGAGAGTCATGAGCTGCCCAGGTTGCCAAGTTAGGTGACATTTCCAAGGCCTGTCAGAAAGGGTTTGCTAAGGGGCTTGCTCTAAGGGTTGTTTGTCCAGTGCCATTATTTCAATGTTCGCAGGTAGAATTGGCAAAATCTAACTCTTCTAAAACTGCGGTATTGATTTGCTTCTTTCCCCAAGTCCTAGCCACGTAGCTAGAATTTAGAGATCTCTAAGCAAAGATTTTGGCAATAGTTGCACCTGGCCATTCCGCCTTCTGCAATATGAGTTTTCTCCTATTCATGGATTTCCCCAGTAATCATCTCTCTTTCTACTTAAGCCTGTCCCGTTTGCTCCAGCTGAGCTCCTGTCCTGCCCTGTGCTCCATTTCTTCCTTGTTGCCATCTACCTCGAGCAGAATGCAGAGATCCTGTTTCACACACAGTGCACTGCCCCATACACTCAGATCTAGCAAACTGTTAACAAACCTTCCCTGCAGAAGGGCTCTTAGGCCAAGTTCTTTTGGGGAGCACTGGTTCTCTAGTGTCCCCTGGATGTTCGCAGGGTTCCATAGCCTATGAAAGGTTCTGAGATTGAGCCCTAAAATAAGGGGACTTATTTAACACAAGATTTCCCAAACTCATCTGACCCAGAATACATTTTTTTTTGAGGGACACCTATTGACATCTGGTGGTGCAGTTTGAGATGTGTGTGTTGTGTTTAGGAAAATGTATTATGTAAGATTTCTGAGATGGTGGTGATGGAGACAAAGGTAGAGAGGAAAGAGAAATGGCCAAGTTCTGGAAAAAGAAAAAAAAATAGCTTTGTGCAGGTGAGGAAGTGAAAAGTATAGGTACAAGTCAGGCCTGGAAGCTTGCTGCTCCCACCTTCAAGCTGGACTGACACTCCTGAGGGCCCTGAACAAAATGCTTGGCCTTGGGGGCAGGAATTGAGGGGTGGAGGGATAGTCACTTTTCTCTTTTCCATCTGAATGCCTTTGAGTATATCTCAGTATATTATGGAAAATAGAGAGGCAAATTTTTTTTCTGGCTTGTAAAAACTAGTCATGGGGATGGCTAGCAAAAAACAAAAACAAAAAGAAACAAATATGAAACCAACACTTTGAAATAAAAATACTGGCTTTTATAATTATGTTAATTTTTAAGATACTGTATCTTCCACTTTATTTAATTTATAATAAAATGCAACAGAGATGAAGAGGTCAATTAATAATAATAACTATCATTGACAGCTAACCATGTAATGGGCATTATGATAAATAAATATTGTATGTTATCTCATTTAATTCTCCGAACAACTACAAAAGGCAGGAACTATTATTATCATTGGTTTCTCTGTAAAACAAGGGTGCTGGCATCACAGAGTTGTGAGGTAGATTAGAGGTAATACCTGCATAAGAATTGGTAGCTATTAGTCCTTTGCAAAGACAGAGAAAATGCCAGCAGGTGTTGCAAACAATAGAAAATGTGTGTGTGTGTGTGTGTGTGTGTGTGTGTGTGTGTGTGTGTGTGTGTGTGTGTGTATTAACAATTTCTCTGATTGTCAGGACTGCCAGAATGTGACAGAAACAATTTGTCTAGGATCAGCATTGGCCAGAGCACATGTTTACAGATCAATAGGATGGAGATGGTAATCAAGAGAGGAGGGTCTGTGACAAGGAAAGCGTAGCAAAGTATTTTAGCAGAAAGCATCTGGCAAATAGCCCTGTGAGAAAGAGAGCATTAACAGTTTTCACTTTGGATGAGCACCAAATATGCATTTAGGCAAAATGCAGGGGGCGAACACCAGCAGCAGGAGCATGGTCAGAGAGGTGCCCCTGTGGGGGAGAGAGGCTGAGCTGGCCTGGCTGGTGTGAAGGGAGGGGACCATAGAAGACTTGTGGGGCTACGAGGGATTTCATAGAATGTCTATCATAGATGGAGGGACCTCTAGCTTCCTTCTGTGGATGAGCCTGCCTCTGTGAGCAGGAAGTGCCAGGCAGAGGTAGGCTTGGGATTTTACAGGAAGCACAGGCCCAGGTAGGAGGCAAGAACTGCAGGATTTTCCCAGAGCTTGGCAGAATTCCCATCACTTTGCAGTTGTGCTTTGTGCTCTGACATCTTACATAATTCAGGCCATGAATTTAGTGCTATGAGAGAATGATCTAAAGCCAGATTATTATTTTCTGAGATTCCTCTGTGGCATCCAGGAACAAGGTCAAAAACATCTTTTTGTTAACCGGGATGCAATGAGAGTGCCCTTTTATGTTTGACAAAGCCTCTTTTCATTGTTTGGGTCTTAGCTCAAATGTTGCCCTCTCAGAGTGCCCTCCCTTTCGTTACCCTGTGTAACGTGCCCCCAACCCCAGTCTTTTTATTTCTCACTAACACATTATCTGGTTTTCTTTCCTTTTCCTAGTACTCGTCACTACATGACATTATTTCCCCTGCTAGAACGAAAGCTCCATGTCTCCAGGACCTAGGACTCAGCCTGGCACAGAGGCTTTTGAAGGGTCACGGTTTGGAGAAGACTTCTGCTTTCATTCTTTCATCTTTATAATGATACTAAATAGTCCAGTTTAAGATATTTGACGTTCAGTTAAGCACACCTATGAAAGTGCCAACTACGTTACCATTCATTTGATTATTTCATGCTAGTTGAGACCCTATAATTTCTATGCACTGTTCCAAGCTTAGGTTAGAAGCACAGCCCTTCTCTCAGGGGTCCTGGGGAAAAATGAAGACGGATCACCATGCACATGTCCATCTCACATGCTGGGGCAGATGTTTGCATGTGGAACAGGGAACATGGGAGAGACTCAGCTTCCCTGGGGACAGGGAAGTCTTCTTCTCAGAGATTTGATCCTTCCACAGTGAGAGCAAGTGGGGGCCTGGCTTGCTGGAGGAACTGTCAGCAGCTCACCTGGCTGCTGCTTATGATAATTGTGGGTGTGGTCAGAAGGGGCAGCAAGGGGGCCAAAAAGGCAAATAGAGGCTTGGCGACCTCTGATTGCAATGCCTTGGATATGGCTGAAGAGAGTGAGGGCTTTTAAGTAGTGCGGCAGATTTATTTTTAAATATATCACTTTGGCAGCAATGTAGGGTTTAGAATGAGGGGAAGAGGATGAGAAGGAAAGGTAGATTTGGGAAACTATAGCAGGTTATCCAAGGGAAAAACAATCACAGTACAAGCTAATACTAGTGATGTGATAGTAATAATAGAATTGCCAGCAACAGTAGAAGCTAACTTTTACTGGACACTTTCTACGTGTCAGGTACTGTGCTAAGGGCTTTCCACACATGATCCAATTTAATTCTCAGAGAGTAGCCACGGAGATAGAGGGGGAAGGGATGGATTTGAGCCATTTCAGAGGGGACATTTACAAGATTTGCTGTTTGACTGATTCTCAAGTTGCTAAATTTAGGTAGATTATGGTTCTCTTCACTGGGGAAGGGAGCATAGGAGAAATAGATCTGGGATGGAGGAGGCAGTGGGAGACATGGCATCTGGGAAGGTTCAGTTTCATGTTTGGGTGAATGTGGAGCTGAAAAGTGAAGTCTAAATTGGAGACAGTGACTTGGGAGTGATCAGTATATATGTGAACATAACACCAGGAGCATAGAAAGAACATAAAGAGGATGGAATGAAGCCCAAGGATGGAAGCCTAGAATGAAGAAACAGTCAGAGGAGGTAAGGAAAGGGGAGCTTAGAATTGCAGGAGATAGAAAAAGGAGTCAAGTAGGATGGGATAAAACCAGGATACATTTGTATCATAGAAACAAAGAAAACAGAATTTCAAGAATTGGGAGTGAGCAATAGCATCAAAAGGTATAGGAGGGTGAGGCAAGCTGAGGTCTGCAAAACATTTATTCTACATGGCAATCAGGTGGTCTTGGCAACATTGAGAAGATCTTCAAAGACTTGCTGGTAGCAGAATTCAGGGTATAGTAGGTAGGAAATAAAAGGAAAAGGAACATGATAGGATGCCAGGTGTAGGCAGCTCTCTCAAGGTGCCTGTCTATGGAAGCAAAAAGGAAGAAAATACGGGCATGTTTGGTGGGGGATATACTGTTGAAAAGGGTTTTGTCAGTTTTTAAACACAGGTGACACTTGAGACTGCTTAAATGATAATGGGAAAGAGCTAATAGAAAAGGAGAGATGAAAATATAGGTCACAGAGGGAATCACTGATAGAGCAAAGAAGAAATGGGATCCAGATACCAGCATAAAGAAGATATTGCCACAGGAGAAATTTTAAGAACTCTAGTTTTCAAAGTTTTGTAATATAAAAGGTATAAACTTAAGCTTTAGTTCACTGAAGTGAAAAAGATCTATCCACAATTTAGTTAAATAGAATAGTAAATTCCTAAATCTGATTATAATTTTGTCATTTTTACTTATTGCCACATTTTAGTAGCCACACTCAGAATTTGTGGATAGAGAAATTATATGAGACATTCAATGAGAATCAGGGTGGCAAATGCATGGCCATGGATGCTGGCAGTACCTTCCTAGATGTCCATGGCAAACATCAGTAATCACTCACTCTTTCCCACTATATTTGAGTAGTGCAGTAAGCATTTTTTGAATAGCATTCTACTCGGTCATTCCCAAAGTTAGAATTTGAAATGCATATGCCATCCTGATTAAGAGGCTAATTATCCATCCATCTGGGATCAAATTCCAACCCAGCATGTTGTATGTCTCTTACAACTACACAAAATTTAGGGGATCTTCTGTTTAAACCAGATCTCCCACACTGTCTACCTCTCTGAGCCATGCCATCTTGCCAAGCTATGAAAGCCTGGACTGCAAATGTCTTCCTTATTCAGAGTCGGAACATTTTATTCCTTTAATCCGGTGTCCACCCCTGGCCAAGCTCCTGACTCCTCTTTCATAGACTGCTTTTGGGTCCTTCCTCTCTTGATATCTGTCACCTCCATATTTGACAGCTATGGTGTTCTGCTGTGAGTTTAGTTTGAGCTGATCACTCAAATGGCTCCCTGTAGGCTCACCTCTTGCTCTCTTGTCTGGTCAGCACTTCTTCCGCATTATAAAAGTTTATCCACAATTTCTATTCCGCTTGCTGCCTTTTCCTGGAAACTCCTTTCCCTTGCTTCACCTAGACAATTACTATTTATCTTCCATCTCAATGAGCCCACCATAATGTACTCCAGGATCCTTCAATTTGTCTTAGTAGTCCCTTCTCTGTGCCCTGCAACACCTGTCCACCTCTGTTCAGGGTATCCACCACACAGCTGGGTGAGGGCTTGCTTCCTGCTTGTATCTCGAGCTAGATGGGAAGGCACTGCTATGCATGTCTCCATTTCTACACAGTATTGAGAATATTGAGGATGGTTAATAGCAAGTCATTGAATGAATTAATGAATAAATGAGTGAATGTTGCAGTTAGTTTCTTTTATTTCTATTATGGATTTGTTTCTTTCCGAAGCCTTTTTGACTGTAACTCTATAACAAGAGGGCATTCCTTATTTGTTTTGTTTTATTCTGCTTGTATTTTTTTAGCAAAAAAACTTTTTTTTTATTATTTCTATTGCTATGTATTCAAATTTATTACTTTCCTTCCTTTTTAGGAAAAAGCCAAAAACTTTTTTTATCTGTATTGTACAGTAACTGATAACCCACAGAAACGAAGAATGGATCATTTTAGAAATACAGCAAAAATTCACTGGTTCAGATGACAAAAATTCTGAATTACTAATACTATGCACAAGAGTTCTCGATTCAGCAAACTTTCTCTTTATAGTGCAAATTGATTTTGTAAATAAGAGCAGAGAGACTGTCTAAAATATTTAAAATGAATTCTGCATTCCTTAGCACTTCAGGAATACTGATGAATATTTAGGTATATGATAATTATTCATCATTTTTTATCCATTCACTAAAATGAATGCCACTCCTAAGAACTCTGCTAGTGAATCATCTGTAAAATATACTCCACATTCCCCATCAAGATACCTAAGGACCTTTACTTCCTGTTTGCTACTAACCTTGGGCAGCTTTGTCTTCAGTCCCCAGGCACTCTGAGCTTGATGCTTTAGTAATGCCTGCAGGATGCTAAGCACACCAGCTGCTTCACACCTTCATGCCTTTGGTCATGTTCCCAGTGACTGGAAAACCCTGTCCAGCTTTAACTATCATCTGTGATTTATCTCACTCACCTTTCCTTTTTCTGAATCTTCTGGTTGGATTAACTGTCCCTCTTTGTTATCAAAGGCCCCTCTATATAATAATTCTATCACTTGGCCAGGAACAGAAATTTGATCCTGCTCGCTATAAGAATCCCCAGCACCAAATACAATTCCAGGCATAGAGTAAGCAATCAGTACTGATAGAGGGGGAATTGAACTCAGTGACTCGATTGGAAACATATTACACAATAAAAGTTAACAAACCCATCTTATAATTATTTTATAATTGAAATAGGTCTTCAACTTAATTAGCCTGAATTAGTGAGATTGCACTGTCCTATTAATATTGTATTATCTACCTCAAGGGATTTCCATTATAACTCAATGGAACAATGTATGTAAGAATAGTGTGTAAAGTACTAAACAAATGTGAAGTTATTTAAATTTCTCATTGAAGTAAAATTATATTAGTTATACAACATTTTCTAATAGGATTATTTAAAATTATGTTCTTTTGTGTCTTTGTTCTTATATAGATTCTATATGCTGTTAAAATAGATATGACTTAAAATCAAATAATTTTCGTAAGCCATGCAAAGGAGAATTCTGTTCAAAGCAAACAAACACATGCAACTGTAATAAAAAATTTTGTGTGTGATGTGTCTTTCACTCATGAGAGCTTATACTTTTGCTTTGAATATCAAATGCTGCAAAATTGCCACTGTATTCTCTGGGATATATCTCATAGTGACAGTGGGTGATTACTAAATGGATTTGGGCAAAGAAATCTTCATTCAGTTATAATAAATTACCTTCTTGGAATTTGTAGGTATCAGTAATATCCTTCATGCCATCTCCTCCAATTTGTTTGGTCACAATTAATTTCCCAATGTGGGTGGTGTCAACAGCTTCCACCACATGAGTACCATCTTTTTTAGCTGTAATGTAAACAAGATCACTGTTGACCTAAGAACAGGAGAAAAGAGCATTAGCTATAATTGAATATCTTTGTTACCAAAATCGGTAACTCTTGTTGGTATAGTCATCTAAGTTCCCTGGAGTTAACATGTTTTTTTCAAACAACATTGGTTTCATAGGGCTAAACTCATTTTAAAACTATTCTGAAGGGGGATCTAGTCTAGATTAATGATCAGGTGTATTAATTTAAGAATATTGGGCTGATACTATTATTGTCTAAATATCATTTATTTCATTCTTCCCTTTTTCTTGCTGATAAATTCTACCTCCTAAGAGAAAAGTAAAGCACCATGTATGTTACTCACTTTTCTTGACTTCTTTTCAGCTAGCAGTGGCTGTGTGACCTACTTCTAGGAAGAAGAGAACATTTGCTGGGTGGTTTCTGGGAAAGACTCTTCTCTTTTATAAAAGGAGAGAAGTACTTGGGAGAGTCTGACTTTCCCTTCCTGCTTTTGAATGTTTTCATGTGAAGTGAAGTGCTGCTTTAGCCACCCTGGGACAGTGAGGAGAAATATGCTACTTTCTGCGAGTAAGATGGTATCATCTGCATATTTTAAGTTATTGATATTTCTTCCACCAATTTTCACTTCTCTTTCCTCTGAGTCTAACCCAATTTTTAATATGAAATGTTCTGTGTGCAGATTAAACAAGAAGGAGATAAACTACACCCTTGTCTGACACCTTTGCCTGTAGGGAACCATCCTCTCTCTATATATTTCATCCTTATAGTGGCTTCCAGTCAACAGTTCAGGTTATGCATCAGGACAATCAAATACTGAGGTATGACCATTTCTTTCAGAGCAACCCATAGCTTTTTATGATTCACACAATAAAAGGCTCTAGTGTAGTTTATAAAAAATTGGCTGATCTTCTAACCTTTGGTATTTCTTATATGAGAAAAATTAAACTTAAATTCCTAAGTTCTTTTGTTACCTGAAGCCAAAAGCATTTTAATTAAAAAATAATAGCCTCTTCAGGAAGAATTCAGTCAATTTTTTGGTGATTTGGCAACTAAACCATGACATTGGTGAGACTTGGAAATAGCATCTTGGAGTCATGCTGGCTGACCCTAAGTTCTTCTAAGGTTCTGCCTTATCACTCTACTTTTTAGACACAATTTCTGAATCTGTGCCTGAAGGTAGATTCCACCAGAGTTCCTTATTCTTTACAATCACTTTCTTCTGGGTTCCATTTATTAGCAAGGAAGCAGGTAGGAAAAATGAATTGCACTGCTATATCAGGTACTCTAGTTGAAAACAGTCACTGATGTATTTACTAAATGTTTTGCAAGACTCTCTCCAAGACTTGGTTCCCTCATTTAAATAAGGTAATAATAGCTCCTTTCTCAAGGTAGTTGGCAGAATTAACTGAAATAAACACATGTAAATTATTTATAATTCCTGGCATAGAGCCAACACTCATAAATATTATCCATAATAGTAATGATAAATTATTAGTATTGCTAGATATTATTTAAAGTGCTGGAGGCCTAATGATGAACAAAATAGATTTGGTCACTTATAGGATTTACACTCTAGTAAAGGAATATTCTGTACATCAGAATCACCTGAGGAAACTTAAAATAGATGTCTGATCAAGAAAGTCTTGGATGGGACCCTAAATCTATTATCTTTTTTTTTTTTTTAAAAAAGGTCCTAGATACATCAGTTGGACATCCAGGTCTAAGAACCACTGCAATAAAGTACAACAAGTACCTAGCAGGGGTTCATTCAAGATACCATGGGGACACTTGGGGCAAAGCAGGGTTGGAGGGCTAAGAAATAGCCAAGTTGAAATCTGGAAGATGCATAAAGTTAGTGAACTAAAGGATCTCATGTTAAGTGTTCTTACTAAAACCAGCCAACCAAACAACCAACCAAACACAAAACTCACAAAAGAACACAAGAAAATTTTTGGAGATGATGGATATGTATAGTATCTTGGTTGTGTTGACGCTATCACAGATGCATACATTAAATCTGTATAATTTAAAATGGTCAATCACACTCCTAGTAAAGCCAAAAATAATTAAAGCAAAAAAAAAAAAAAAAAAAGAAGGCTATGATTAGCAGAGGGACCAGTTCCTACAAATTTTCTGGAGAATGTGTTTGAGAGACACACTGAATTAGCTGTAAGACGCTTGGGTTTGGATCTTGGATGTGTACTTTTAGAAAGTTAGCTTATCCTCTCTGACCTTCAGTTCCTGCTTCTGTAAAAGAAAATAATTATACTTGTTCAGCCACTTTTATAGGAACATTTTAAGACTGAGTGAGACAGGATCTAGGTGACCATGACTTGTAAACTTCAAAACTGAGTAAAAATCTAATAGGGAAACTTGATGATAGATCCCTAACTTTTGAAGCTGAGGTTGAAGATGTTTAAAGTCTCTATTTTTTCACAGAAAGTTTTGAATTTACATAAAGTCAAATTCTACTAAGGAAGAAGGAAGTAGCTAACATTTATTAAATACACAACATTTCAGGGACATTTTAAAATCATTTAGTTTAAACCTTACGACCACCACCATATGAGGTATACATTATTATGTCCATTTTACAGATGAGGCTACCACGACTCAGAAGGTCGGTAAAGTGTTTGTGGGCACATGGCTCAGAGCAGGTAGAGAAGTGCAAAGCCTGGGCTGGCTTGTAGCATGTTTTTTGACTTGACAACACACTGCATCTCTCACATCACCTGCAGAATCATGAGTAGCACTATGCAGTAGTGAAATGGTTCAATGCCTGGGCCTCAGATTTCTGAGGAGAGATAAGTGATGTTCCTGTTTCTTAGCAGAGTGACCAGGGCTTAGAGGCATCTGCTATATGATGTGAAAGGCTGAAATGTGAAATCAGGAATCAAGACAGAAGATGACAGAGCAGACACCTGAGGAATATTTGTTATTTTGGAAAAAAAGAAAGTTAAATAACCTTTAAATGAGCTTCCTGAGAATTTTAGTTTTTCCTCTGGAGGAGGCCAAGCAACCACAAACACCTCCCTCCTCCACTTGCAAATTATAGCAACATTAATGTTAAATATTTTCTTAATAACAGTCCTTACAACAGCTTACAGTTTTCCAGGGAGACAAGGCTAAATATGAAAGTGGTTAAATCCTTGTCTCTCCTTGAATACAGCTTAGGAAATTTACATAGGTGAAAATCTCAGGCCAGTCCAACAGCACTGTCCCTTGTGGAGAGAAGAGAGAAGAAACATACAAATGAAATGGCTTTTGCATATGTATGTTGGGAATGGGGCGAAGGGGAAGTATTCTATTCAATCAAGATAGCATCAGCAAGCTTTCTTTTCTGTTTCAGATACTAATATAGTGATTCTCCACCTTGGTTGCACATTAGAGTCACTGAAGGGTTTAAATAATAGCAGTGATAGATACCCAGCCAAGAACAATTGTATGTCTACAGTACAACAGTCATAAGTGCCGGAGATGCTGGAAGAAATATTGGACCCAGGCTGTGTGACTTTGGGCAAGTTACTGAATGTCTCTGAGCCTGGGTTTAAAAATATTATTCTTGTAGGGTTGGTAGGTAGATAAGTACTAATTCTTCCTTATGAAAGCCCTATGTTTAAGGCTAATTTCTTCTGAATAGAAAGGAGGCTTAGTGATTATCTAGTCCTATCCCTACATTTGAAGGGGCTATGGCCATGCAGAGCCTGAGCGTCTCAACATGAAATCTGGTACTGTTTTCGGCACACCACACCCTTGCCTCTTGGTCAGACACAGGCACTTTCTAGGCAGCCTCTCCCAAGGTTCAGGCCCCAGAGGCTCAGCAAAGATACTGCCAGAAGCTATGCTCTTCACCACTAAGGATGGAGACTCTTTCTTCAGAACCCAGGACTGAGTTTTCTTTATTTGTTACCAGGTAGAGATAACGACATGACATATAGGCTGTGCAGAGAAAGTGGTGATCCTCTGAAGATATATGAAGGCAGTGGTTACCTGCTTGGTCCATTAGGCTTCCTAACATGACTGCTGTACGTCCACCCTGTGCTTGCCATTCCTTTAGCCTGTAGGGCTGGCCATGCTGCCAGGCTGTGTGTGCTCCTCATCTCCCACCAGGACTACTATCACTTAGGCATGCCATCTGGCCCTGTCTCTCTGAGCTACTGTTCTTAGCAATGTACTCTGTCTGTGTCAGCTTTGTTTGCTTGTTTCCTTCCTTCCTTCCTTCCTTCCTTCCTTCCTTCCTTCCTTCCTTCCTTCCTTCCTTCCTTCCTTCAGCAAGCATTTATTCATGACTACTATGTGCCAGAACTTGCTTTCAGCAATGAGGATCCAGCAGCTACTACCTTCATGGAGCTTATATTCTAGAAAGGAGAGAAATAATCAATGCTAAGGCAGATCAGGAGGATAAAAATGACAGAGCAGATTACGATATTTTGAGTAGGGCGTGAGGGTGAGTGAAGGCTACATTGAAAAGGTAACCTGAGCAGAGACCTGGATATAGGGAACAGAACATGCAAAGTGGTGTGGAAGAGCTTTCTTAGCAAAAGACTACATTTTCCCAGTGTAAAGACTCCGAAATGAGAGCATGTTTGAATGTTTCCAGAGGAGTAAGAAGGTCATTATGGTGGGAGGGAAATGAGAAAAGGATAGGAGTGGAAGAAAGCCAGGGCCCAGATCACAAAGAATCTTGTAAAGATTTATGTTCAATTTTATTGTAAGGGTGGTGCAAATTTATTAGACTGTTGGAGGCAGTATAGTGATGTTTTTATTTACATTTTTAAAGGACAATTCTCGCTGATCTGTGGAGAATGGACAGAAAAGGGGTAAGAGTAGAGGAGGAAGATGAATTAGCTGGCAATTTCACAGGATTCATTGCTGTACAGAGCTCAGAGGGTAATAATTAAGATCATAGACATGGTTGATAAATGACAATTTTTAAAGATATTTCTGGCAAGACGCCTCAGGAATGTTAAGAAGAGAAACCAAGATGATTTCTAAGTTTTATGTTATTTGAATGAATTATTTTAGATCAGAATAGAATATGCAGCAAAAAATGGGCTGCATCTAATAAATGATAGCAAAATATACGACTTGGAATCGAGAATAAAGAATCTGCAGAGTAGCAGCTGTACAGTTTGTACAAAGAGAACTGCTGGTCAAGAGCTAGGAAGGGCATACTTGCAGGAGCAATGGGCTGGTTACTGTGGCTCTGAGGAGCCAGTCATCTCTGCTGCAAAAACCAGGCAAATGCCGGGGAGGCAAGGTGGAAGAGTGTGTGTGTGTGTGTGTGTGTGTGTGTGTGTGACGGTGGTATGGTGTGAAGGAGACAGCAGATCCAATTAGAAGCTAACATAGAAGAGAAGCAGCAATTCCTGAGAACTCAGTGAACATGGGAATTCAGAAGACGACCCCAGACATTTAGACGTGCTCTGCTTCCTCCTCACTTTAGAAGCTCCAAGGTACCACGAGTTAGGTAGAGAAAAGGCAGATGGGCCTCCAGAACTGAGAAACTCAGCCAGCACTGAGGGCATGAGAAGGGAGGAGGGGAGAAAGGTAAGTCTCAAGCCCTGAAAGAAATCTAGAAATGCTAAGAATAAATTTCTAAAATGGAGGAGAGGAAAAGAACAGAAATAAGATGCTTTCCATGCATGTCCCTCTCATTTTGGATTCTGCTCTCACTAAAGAAGACCAAAGCCCTGAGAAGAGCCCAAAAAGTCAATAAACATAATGCTTGATCTGGTCTGAAAATGATTAATGAATGACCAAGTTAGCATACCAAGAGAAAAGGCAAACTCCAGCTGACATTCTTGGGGTAGGTATTGAGAGGCAAATTTATGCAGCAGAGAGATGGGAACAGGAGGAGAGGACACAGTCTAAAGCCTGAGTCATGTTGACATCCCCCATGGGTTCCTACTTTAGGCACCCTTGAGAAAAGATTCTCCAGACACTTTTAACAGCTAGAACATCTCTTATAAATGACTCAGCCATGGAACTCAGCCCGTGTCAGAGCAACACATTGTACACTATGTCAGACAACTCTGCAGCGGGTGAGAGAGGAGTAATTATAATCTGCAAATCCTGATGACATTCATAACACCCTGATCTATATTTAATAATAGCAAAAAGTGTTTGCATTAACAGCTATTAGATAATTTGCTCTTGGAGTGAGGTTCCTTCCTCTCTTCTTCTTAGCAGCAATAAAGCATAATAAAAATGTAAAAACAAGGCTTTGTGAATTTTAGAGTGATTTCCTATTAAGAGGTTCTCGTAGCATCATAAACTATCATGACAGCTGGGGAGGTCTGAATAAATCTTCAAATCCAAAAGTGAAATAGAGAGAATAAAATTCCAAGTACAATATGCCGGTTCTCCCATGGCTTCTAGAAACTAATGGAAGGTATGATGAAAGAAACACTCTTCCTTTTGTATATTTCACATATCTGATTTTGCTGTCCAAATATTTATACTCATTGTACTTCCTAAACATTGCCAAATCCTGCCTCCTCCTTCCCCCGCCATTGCTATTTGTCCAGTTCTTTCTCGCATGGGGTAATATCATAGCTTTCTAGCTGGTCTCCCCACTTAGTGATGTTTCCATCAAGTCTGTGCTCCACAAATCTCATGTCTCTCCCCCCGGTAACTCTTTCATTTACAGGTTAAAGTGCTTACTTCTCAGACATAAGTTCCCTATGTCTAGGTTCTTCAGCTGTCGTCTTTTGACATCCCCTGATGCATCACTTTATGTGAGCCTGCGTAGATAGCTTTTAATGTCCTCCCCCACCCCCTACCACCACCACTACACACACACTGTTCAGATGCTCAAGTCATCACCTTTGGCAAAATTTTTTTCCTTCCTCTGGCTTCTTTTTTACCCCCTTTGCCTGAAAAACTACTAATCACATTTCAAGACTCAGCTCAGCCACTGATACCTGCAGGAAGTATCCAGGCCTCTGGCAACACTCTGCTCACCTTACTGTGGCTATCACAAAAGTGTCATTACTGTCTGTCCCCTTCTTACCCTTTCTGCATAGACAAGGTCTTATGGCCTTTGCCGTCCTACTTAGGTTCCTGGCTCATATTTTTCAGTTAACAAACTTGTATGTATAAATGCAGATCATTTATTACATATGTTGCTCATCTGACAGTTTGTCCCACAGTATCTCTTGTAGTATTGTTATTTAACTTTTGATGTACTTATGTACTCCACCTCCCATCAAGTATCAAATTTCTTAAGGACATAGGCCTCTGAATTCCTGACAGCACAGTGTCTGACATATATTAATAATAGATATTTATTCATTTTAGAGTAGATGTAGAGTGTGGTGGTTACTAGTGTAAGCTGAGATACCTGCCTGGCTTTCAAACTTACCGCTGTTATTTATTAGTCAGGTGATTGTGGAAAAGTTATTAACCATCCTCTTCTGTAAAATGGAGAAAATTACAATACCCATTTTAAAGAGTTGCTAAGAACAGCAAATGGTAGACAAAGTGATTATACAGTAAGAACTCAGAACATGATAGACATTATTTCAGCGTATTCGTTGGTGAAACTATGCTCTCTAGGTAAGTCCTGCCTCTCAGCCTCACATATTTTTCTACTGCCCCCAACACCCACCTCTAGCAGCCTCCCAACTTTCCAGAGCTCTCCTTCAGTACCATTATCTGCTTCCTCTGCTTATAGATCCCATCTAGTTCTTCCAGAATTTTGGGTCCTTCGCCAAAGTGTCCCTACCAGCTCATTAAGTGTGCTGTAGTCCAGTCACCTTCTCTCCCATACCACCCCATTCTGGCAGTTCTACTCTCCCTTACTCTGATGCAGGATGGCCTGGAATGGCAGGAAATGGATTGTAGTTCTCAGACTAAGACTGTGGCTGAGGTGCATTTGAATTTTTGTTTTACGTTAATTGCTGGTCTAGTCTCAGAGTAACATAGTACACTGAAATTTCAATTCATGGACTGTCTCTACCAATTTTTAGTTGCATGATCCATCTAGACACTTAATTTCTTGGGAGCAGTTGATACCTACTTTATGGGTGCAGAGAACTAAGCTAAGGTTAGTAAGCCAATTGTTTTTGAGGAGAATAAAATCTCAAATTATCAAGGAAAGAAAATGTTAGGTAAGAACTGCATTTACAATTAAGAGCCTAGAGATTAGAATGATGGATAGTTAACTTTATAAAAACAAAGCATATGCCACATACCTGGGAAATTTAGAAGTAATAACCCAGTATCTTTTTTTTTTTTTGAGATATTAAGAGGTTGGGGAGGAATGCAGCACTTTCCCCTGGTTTTCCACCTACCTCTGCAAAAACGAAGGGTGCATCGAACTGGAAGCAAACATGACCATGCTTAATGGCTTGAACGGAGGCTGGACCACACCGATACATTCCTGCATTACACAGAGGAAGAAGAGTATAAGTTTGTCATCTTCAATTTTGTCTAGATACAGGACAGGTCAGAGCACTGAGGTGACAAGTGTTTTTCAACTTCATTATTGATTTAGCCAAAATGCTTTCCATGGCCAGGGAGTGCAGATGATGGTATATAATCAAGAAGATTTTGTTGGAAATGATTTCTCAAACCAAAATTTGAAGCCATGAAAAAAAGTGCATGGCATCACTATTCTTTGCATCTGTTCTTCCACCTACAAACCTACAAGTGTGGGTGCCAAGCTGTTGGCTAATGCAGCATTTATCCATTTACAGTTGGTGTCTGTAATGTGGGAAATGGTGATGTGTCCTCAGGGTTATGTTGTTTGTTGTTTTGATTATTATTTTGTGTTTTTGGACACTGAGAATATATGTCAAGTTTAAATGCAGAATTTATACACTAATCACACACATTGACCAATGTCCAACATGCATTCAGGAAGTCAGTAGGCCCATGTTTACGTTAACAAAGTTCTTTAAATTTTACCCAGGTATCTCTAGTTAATAAGAGATTAATTGCCATTAGTCACCTCTGAAGTCTCTCCTGATATATAATCCAGAACACCAGAAAGTGTTGGACTTTCTCTCTTAAAATCCACTAAGATTCTCTTATGAATATGTAATGAATGTTTATGTATATGTGTATGTATACACACACTAATATATTAACACCTGAGGAAATAAACATAATGTCTCCAGGCCACTGTGTTTTATCATCATATCGAAGATAAATGGAGGCTTATAATGTGACTTTATAAAAATCTGGAGGAGGTCATAGCTGCCACTCACTGCTTAGTATAGTTTTCAAGTTAGATGACAAATACCTGCATACTCAGTTTTTAAAGAAAATCACACAACATATAAAGAAATCAGGTTCTGGGAAAAATTGGTATTTAAAATTTGTATTTTAAATATCAATTTAAAGGATGATCTGTACAGGGTACAGCCAGAAAGGGGGCTGTCCCCTCGCCCATCACTCAGTGCATGTTTGTGGGGAACCTGGTGCTAAACCATTCATAGGCGACCTGCTTCTGAGTTAGGGTTTCATAGGTAGCAGAGCAGCTTCCTCGCTGCAATCTATTGAAAGTCAGCCCTTGACACAAGGGTTTGAGAAAATAAAAAGGATAAAAAATTGTAAAATTGAGAATAATCTGTAATTATTTTTTTTGAGTCCTTTATTTTCTCTACTGCTTCATATCAGGGAGGGCTGAAGTATATTTTATAGCCTAGTAAAAATGCTTACACAGATATTTTTTCTTCTGTCTTCAAAACTGCTTATCAAAGCAAGAGCAGATGAATTATATATGTTGAGCTTTATGCTCTTTTTCTAAAAGTTATAAAATAATCAGGGTAAAGCCAACCATTGAAATGAAATTAAATCTAATCGGCAGGTAGTTAATACTATACATGTGCCCAGAAAGCATGCTTCTGATGTTGGTTCCCACTGGGAGTGCTTCCCACACATCAAGTGCAATCATAAAAACAAAATGAAGATCAGCAGTTAAACAGTTCCCCTGAGGAAAGATGCAGTTTTACCATCACTGTTTTCCTGGGGAGTGCTGTCCACAGCTTGCCAACCACCAAATCCAACAGGAAGATCAGGCCTTGTCATCCAGGCTTCATTCCAGCAGTGGTAGTTCCTTAGTAAACAGCACTCCAGTGAGATTAAACTTGCAACCACATTCAATGTTCGAAAAAGTAACAAAAAATTCCTGAGGCTATGCCATCTACTAATTATTAAAATGAATTAAACAAATTAAGGACTTCCAGAGATATCCTGCAGCTGTAGACTCAAGTTTTCTGGGCAGATACATTTCCATCGACACATCTGGGAGCACTCACATGGGTGGACATTGCTCTTCTCCTGCTAATATCAGCTTCAAGGACACATAGAGATATTCTAATGAGTGCATTACACAGTTTTGATTTTAGCCATTCTCTGCTGCCTAATGAAACAGAACTTATTACATGATAAAAGGGTAGGGAAGAAAAGTTAATCTATATCTATATCTATATCTATATCTATATCTATATCTATATCTATATCTATATCTATATCTATATCTTTGAATTACTTTTGTATTTATATATATTAGATTTATAAAAAACATATCCCTTGTAACAATTAAGAAATGAAATGCTTGTTTGTATGGACTTAAATTATTGCCATTAAGACTAGAACATTAACTCCTGACTATAATTGTCTACAATTTGTGACAAATTTTTATTTGGTGTTCAATAAGAAGGAAGGTTGTCAGGGTGAGTGTCTCTTTATCTTTTATCAAAGGTGGGCAACCCATGAGCTGAGAGCCATGCAAAACTTTTCTCATGACCCTTGAGGCAAGAGCATGGAATAAAATGTCATCATGAATTGTATTATTATGTCCTTGGAAAGACCTGAAATTATATGATAGTACAGAAATAAATGAGAGCACATTAACCCGTCTGTACTACAGAAAATATTCATACAGTAATAATGATTTAATGGTAGTTATAGCAGTCTTTGTTTATAGCACTGATGAATTTCAGATCTAACTACCATGCATCCTTTCCCTAAATGTCCTTCAGTGTCAGTAATTCATTCATGTTTCCATCTCTCTCTGAGTTCAGCTCATGTTTGATTGGCTCAATTCAAAGTTACTTATTTAATTATGTACCCATTTTGTGCCAAGTACCATGCTAGATACTGGAGATTCAACAAAGATCAAGACAAAAGTTTTTGCCCATAAAGAGCTCACAATCTAGGAGGAATAACAAATATGTAAACCAATTATTCAAACATTTCATAAGTTTGCTGTGAGGCTTGAACAAAATAATACATGTAAAGCACTTAGAGCAGCATTTGGCATGTGATAGTGCTCAAAAATGGTAACACTCAGACTTTTAAAAATAATTAATTGAAGTGATGCATGATAGAATGAAAATTCATCTGGGTTGCAATGGGGTCTCAGTGGGAAACTCTCAGGGCATGAGAGGAGGCTTCACAGCAGAATCAATATTTGAATTGAGTTCTGAAAAATAAGTAGGAGTTTAGCAGGTCAACAAAGAACAAAGGACAAAGTTGTGGAGGCATGAAATAGTTAACACAGTGTATCTGGAGGGACTGCAGGCTGTTGTTTGGGCTGGAGGGTAGTATGTTTGCATATTTGTATGCATGAGAAAAGAGGGATGGCAGGTAATGGGTAGGCAGGAAATCACAAAATTGACAAATACACATCACTCTTACTGTATGCCAGGCACCCTTCTAAAACCTTTCTATATATTGACACATCTGCTGTTCCCAGAGCGCTATCAGAAGGGTACTATTACTATTATCCTCATTTATAAGGTAAATTGAAACAGAGAGATTAAACGTCTTGCCTGAGGTCACACAGCTAGTAAGTGATAGAGCTCCAGGGTCCATGCTCTTAAACACTGAGTTAAGCTATAGATCAGGAAGAGATTGTGAGATCTTTTGATCCCAAATTAAATATTTGGGCTTTCTTTTGGGGCAAGTTAAATGTGCAATTCTGTACTTGTGGAAGGTGTGAGGAGAGGCAGTATGGGAGACTGAGCTGAGTTAACCCCCACCCACTAAAATACTGCAGTAGTCTCCAATGGATCAAAAAGTTGTTCACCACAGAAGTGGTCATCGCTGTGGAGAGATAAAGGAGCCATTGGGAAGTAAAACTGATGGCTTATGGAGATGTGAGGGAACCAGATGATCTGAGTTTGCAGGGAGTATGATGGTTCCATTTACCAAGACCTAATGAGGGAGGAAGAGAATAAGATTTGTATCAGAGGGAGAAGTGTTGAGTGGGTGGAAAGTTCATTTTGAACATGATGAACTTGTGTGTCTGTGACAAATACAGGAGACGAAACCCCAGGTATTTTTATATACACATGCGACACAAGATTTAATGAGAAAGAAGTCTCTGGCATCCTTACTGATGATGGAGGAGAGTGGGAGCAAGAGCCAGATGAGGAGTGAATGGGAAGGGGGAGATGCAGTGTAGATTTCTCCTCCAAGAGCGATCTAGATTGTGATGGGAGGAAGAGAAGATGGGGCAGTGGCTAAAAAGTAATGCAAAGCAAGGAAGATTGTTTAGATTATTTTTACATTAGGAGAGATTGTCATGGTTATAGAGGAAGAACAAGTGGAGTGAAGTAGGAATGAAGAGAGAATAAAGAGAGATGTTCCAATACCAATGATGCAAGAAGATGAGGTCAAGAGCAGCATCATAGAGAGGTGTTGGGAGTGAGGTATTGTCTGAGGTGGGAGGGAGGTGCAGATGTAGATCAAGATCAAAGTGTGGAGGTATTGGGGCAGGAAAATGAGGTTGGTTTCTACTTGAGAGTGTCTATCTTTGCTCTGAAGCTGGCAGAAAGGTAACCATATTAAACAATGACTACTAGTCTCCCTTTAAAATAGTGAAGGTTGCACCATCAAGCAGAGATACAGAAAATACAGCAATGAAGTATTTGAATCCCAAATGGACACAGTCCTGCTTCCTACACAACTTGTGGTTGTTTAGCAATCCTGGCTTTCATTGTTACACCGCCACCCTAAATTAATAGGCTCCAGAATCTCCTTATTTAAATTCAGATATCTTGGGCAAGGTTAGCCTTGAACAAGATAAACAAGCTTTGCATTGAAGATCTCAGATTAAAATATGTAGTTGAGGATAACATTTCTTTTCAAATGACCAGAAGATGGGGAAACTTTTCTTTTTTTCATTATGATATTTAATTAGTTGCTTGTGATCTTTTCCACTTTCACCTATGACTGAGACCTTATCTGTGTATTTAGTGTGGGAGAGTTTAATAAGAGGGTCAGGAACTCGTAGTCAGTGGGTGAGGTGGAAAGAACTATAAGCTGTCTACCTCACCCACTGCCTACAAGTTCGAGTGGGGTTGGACCTTGTCAACATGTGGAAAGCCAATGACCGGGCTCCCAGAATGGCTATGAGCAGAAAGAGAGGATGTTACCTCCAAAGCCAAGGGCTTTTTTCCATCATGTCATTCTCTGTTCAGGAATGACCAGTGGAAAAATGTGTTCTAGGCCACTCCTGCCACAAGAGTTTCCTTTTGGCTGGTTGTTAAGTATTTCTGGTTACACGTACTTGTCTTTTATATTCAATTTCCCTCATGAAAGAGGCTAATAATTACAGACATTTCTGAATTCTATATACTTACTCTCCAGATTGGGAAATATATATGTTTCCTGAAAGGTTATTTCTTATTTTAAAGCTTCTTTATCTAGATCCTTAACAATTGTTCTGTTTTCATCTTGCAGTTTCATCATGCATGTATAGGGTGTATAGATTCACTTTTGGGGGCTGTGTTTTGTTCACCATCACTTTTGCAGCACTAGAGTTGGCTCTTTGAAGGTGCTCACAAAGTATTGGTGATTAAAAGGTGAGGACATCTCCTAGCAAGGCAGGTGTAATTAAATCTTTGTAAGATTCATGGTTTAATATTTTCTCAGAGCCTTCATTTGAAACTGGACTTCCCATTATACTATCAAAATGTGCAGTGTCCCCTTAAAGTTAAAAAAAAAAACAATTATAAACATTCAAAGTGATCTACTTTCCTTGTTGACTTTTTCTAAAGAAGCAGTGTATAAATTAAAATAATGCCTCCATTTCATTGAGAGTTATTTAATCAAGTTGAAAATAACTTTTTGTGGGGTGGATAATGACAGAGATGACAAGTGAGGAACACATTTTTGCTTTATGTTACTTTCTGCATGCTTTTTTCAGTGATAGTTAGTGATTTCTGGAACTTATTTCAAGGATGCTAATAATTCAATAGTATTTGGTACAAAGGACCCAGAAAATCTTCACCAAAGTTAGAGCCTCACTAGAAAAACAGCACCAGGCACTGCTTGGAAACCCTTAAAGGGATGTTACAGCATTGGTTTAGTTTATACTTTGATTCAGTAAACCTCTTTCCTTGGAATTTGCACACAGGAAATGATCACAAAAATTCAATGGCAAGTACATAAAACTATTCATCCTTGCATAATCTATAAGAAAGAAAAATCCAAAACAGCCTAACTGACCAATATGTGATTAATTCTTTTGAAACACAAAATAGAATACTATTCAGCCACAAAAATGTAGACTTATATTTATTAGACAGGAAAGATCTATGGCATATTAATTTTTTAGAAGCACATTATAAAACATATACAATATATGTGTTCATTGTGTATGTACATAAGTGCAGAAGGTAGAATTTTAAATGACCTTTACCCTTGTATAATTTTCTCCCCTTGAACTCTCTGAATGGGATGAGATATTACTCTGAAAATTATGTTACTTTATATGGCAAAGAGAATTTTTTCAGATGTAATTCAAGTAATTAATCTGTTGACTTTGAGTTAATTAAATGAGAGATTATCAAGGTGGGCCTAACCTAATCTGGTGAACCCTTTAAATGTGGGTGTAGAGGTCAAGAACAGAGCAAACCAAAGATTCAAAGCTGGCCTTAAAGAAGATGGATGCTTCCATGAGGTTTACAGCTGCAAGGAACTGAGTTCAAAGAATAAGCACTGAGCATCAGATGGAACAACAGTCTTAGTTAATATTTTGGTTGCTGTTATTGGAAAGGACCTACTGCTCAAACTCTTGTCTCACAGGAACTGTTTGATAATAAATTTATGTTTTAAGATGCTAAACTTTTGGTAATTTGATATGCAATGATAAAAGTGAATATGATATACAAAGAGACATATTAAAGAATGCTTAGCAAAATGCTGAAAACGTTGAGTAGTTAGAAAGTAGATGACTCTTACTTTTGTGCTTGCTTCCTGCAACATTTGAAATTTTTATAATAAACATGTACTATACCTCCTCTTCCCCAAATTAAGAGGACTGTTTTATTATTATTATTATTAAAAGAAGGTAGAGCACAGTTCAAAATCTTTCCTGGTTCTAACATCTGGATAAGGTCACATGTAGAGTTGTAAGAGCCCATGGAAGGTGTAGAAGTGGAGAGAGAACACAGCTGAGGCCATGATAGGTTTCAGGGCTCTATGTACTATACATTCATAGAAAAGAAAGTAGATGACCTTAGCAAGGAGTCCTTCACTGCCTTTAACTTAGCTAACTGCTTAAACAATCCACAGAGTTATTTCATTTACAAAAAAGATTTCAGAGAAAAGGAATCCCTAAAAGGAAAGAAAGAGATATCAGCTTGTAACTTTATTTCTGCAGCTTTATTAGAGATTGTGGGAGAGCAAAAAGAAGATCAAGAGAAAGCCCCGAAGAAGATGTACTAGATAGACCAACTTCAAGTGTAAACCAAGTGTTTGAATTCTTTTATTTTAAAAATGGCAGGGTGTGGAAGAAAGACAGATGTCTATCTTGCAAATTGTTTGTGTATTTGTAGCAAATAGGCATAGCCCCACCTCTCTAGCTATGCTGATATACTCCTAATACAGACAATTATACTGGTGACAAAAATGACAGCACGCCCTGGAATTGTTAAGCTCTGGCTATTCCAATGGCTGCAGGGATATGGTGGGGTTGAATTTGTTGGAAAGAAGTGAGGAAAAGTTGATGGATTCTGAAGCTTGTCTAACAAAACATTCCTAAATGGAAATGAAAGCTTGGACCAAGAAAAAACTTGTCAGTTAGGAGAGGTCAGGAAGCAAGACAACAAAAAGGAATTATTCAGAGGAAGGGAGGCATGCTAGAGGATTCTTTTATGGAGCTTGGAGCTGGGAGCACCATACTTCTTCAGCATGTAGCTATTCATTGTTAGAGACAGTGGGAATGCTGAAACCAGGAAGGTCATTTAGAGTCTCTTTGGAGTCATGTCAGTCAAAAGCCAGATGTCCAATCAGGTGGAGACCAGGCCAGTCCCCATCCCCTCCCCACCACATAGAAACCAACTGTCCATCCAAAAGAAAAAAAAAAGAGAGAGAGAGAAGAGATGAGGTGTTTATTTTTGCTTGTCCTATGCAGGTAAGAGATCCTACATTGCTCACTGAGAAGTCAAAGTTTAAGCACAGTGTAATCTAGCACAAGAGACCCCATTCGAGGGGGTTGATGATGTGGAGAGGGCTTGGGTATTGGCTATAACTTCCGAAATGAAACTATAACGTATATTTATAGTAGGGATGATAACCAAATAATGAATTACTGCTTAGATACAGACATGAACCAATTGGAAGCTACAACCAATCAGAAAGGACACTCACTCTAAATGCCCATATAGTCCTCCCAGGGCATACTAGATAAATGCCAGCTCAGATGTATTTAGTTACATACACATGTGATAGTACTTAATAAATTTCTTTTCATTTACAAAGTTATCTGGGAGTGTGTCTTCCCTTAGTCTTGAGAGTATGGCCTTTTCATTCTTTCTTTAAGCTTCCTGGTACTGATTTCTTGAATATCCCACAGAAGCTTTATTAACAATGATTTTTAGAAAACTAAGGAATGATCGTGTAGATTACTTTTTTCTTCTCTTTTGATAGCTTACTCTCTTTGGGTTATCCATTTTATTTTTTCATTGTGGCACCAGAAAATGAAGAGGCAGAGAATGAAACTAAATTAGGCAAAAACAAAGAAAATCAAACAAACAACACCCCAAAATGCTGAGGAAGTAGATAGCACTCATTCATATGAGCCATATTTGCCATTGCTACTTAGTATAAGTTCCTCTCTAACTCTGCTAGATTCATTTTGAAAATAAGACCCTGGCCCCCTTTACCATTCTCTCTGGCATAGCAAATTAGAAATTGATATCCCATCTGAAAATGAAGAAAAGATTGAATTTTAAGAGTATTAGTTTGGATAATTCTAACATGCAAAAATCTTTCTGTAATAGATTTTGGCCAAGTTTTCCATAATTATTGAAAAAAGTTTTTGAAAATACAACCAATAGTGTTAGTAGGTACCAAAGTTATTATTTTGCATTATAAAACTTTGAGTTTTCTATATGGTTTATCAGATGGCTTTCACTTTCTTTTATATTTAATTTCCTGAGAGGTATTTGAAGTGAACTCTGTTTGCTTTTTTTTTTTTTTTTTTACCTCCCAAACTACCTCCTCTTTGTTTACTCTCAAGTGGGACTAGAATTGCATAGGGAATGCAGGCACTCTTTGGAGATATTCTATGGTAGGTGTATGATAGGGATGGGAGGATAATCTAGTGCAGTGATTTTCAATCTTCAAAAAATGTCATTGCTAATTTTAAAACAAATATTTTGTAATACCCCTTTATTATACTGAAATGAAATCCACAGATGGCTTTCTATGCACATAATTTCTAAAAGATCAATATAATGCCTTATAACATATAAAAAATGGAGAAATAAAAGGATATAGATAAAATAATATGTATTTTTAACATATATATATATCAAGAAGATGATCCTAGACACCAAAATATTTCTATAAAATGTAAACCCCTTAAGGGGTGTGATAGCCCTCCAATGGGGGAACACTTGTGTAGTAATTAAGACTGTGCTCTGGTGAAACACTTCCAGAATGACAGAGTAAGGACCTCCAAAAAACCTGCTCCTCCATGAAAACAATGAGAATATTAGTAAACATGATTAAACCCAACTTTTTCAGAACTCTGAAAATTAACCAAAGATTTACAACAATCTGAGTATTTATTAAACAAAATAAAATTAATCTCAGTAAGAACAGTGACTTTTGTGACATTTTAATTTGCCTTATTCCCACCGTCCTCTCTGTATCTCCATGGTAGTCTTAAAAGCCAACAGCCTCACAACTACGGTAGCTATAAGAACTTGCAGCCTAAACCAAAAAAGGGGAGAAAATAGGATTGGAACTCAGTAGAAGCCATATCTTCCAAGAATTGTCACTATTTAACCCATCTGGCAGCTCTCTAAAACACTATTCTCAGGGCTTACTTTTATTTGATCTGATTCAGAGCTTACTCTGTGCAAATGGCCCTACTCATAGGATGTTTTTAAAAAACAATTAGAAGCAACTATCTAAGGTCACAGCTACCAGAAAGAATGATACAAATTGGGGATAATAAATGATGCCCCCCAAAATTTAAAAGAAAAACCTAGGGACTGAGATGTCCATAGCGGGTTTTGAACAACATACTCCTGAGAGTCTAAGTGGCCACATATTATGTGCAGGGCTGTGTGCATGTCCAGGAAAGTCCCAAGAAAGTACTAACTCTCACTTCTGGCTGACCTTGAGGCTCTGTACAAGCAAGAAGGGAAGGCTACAGCAGAACTGTAAACTTTCTGCTGGATCATTGAAAACATTCCTCCAATATACATACACAGAACTTATTGGTTCAAGGTATTTAAGAAAGTCTCTGTCAAACTGTCAGCGACCCACTAAGTTAACCCAGGAGAGATGTCAGTGGCCACACATGATAAAGAATGCAGACTTTATAGATTAGTCCAGGAAAGTCACAAAACAAACAGTACCACCACTAACAAAAAAACAACAAACATCAAAGACAGATTCTAAGGAACAGGAAATCTGATTTTCAGAGTTACCACATTACATGATTTAAAATGTCCAGTTTTTAACAAAAATTACCAGACACAACAAAACAAAAGTATGGACCATACGGAGAAGAAAAAGCAGTCAAGAAAAACTGTTACTAAGGAAGACAAGACATTGGGTTTACTAGTAAAAAGTATTAAATAAGCTATTATAAACATGTTTAAAGAACTAAAGGAAACCATAAGAGTGATGTCTAACCAAATAGAGAATGTTAATTAAAAGATAGAAATTATGGAAAGAAATCAAACAGAAAATCTAGAGGTGAAAAGTATAAGAATTGGAATCAAAATTTCAAAAATTTACCAGAGGATCTCAAAATCAGATTTGAGTAGGTAGAAAGAAGGGAAAATATCAGTGATTTGAAGTCAGTTGAAATGATCCAATCTGAATAACAGAAGAAAAAATATGAAGAAAAATGAACAGAGTCCCAGTAACAAATGGGACAGTATTAAGTGTAGCAACACACTTATAATGTGACTCCCTAAAGGAAAGGAGAGAAAGGAGCAGAAAGAATTTTGAGAAATTCTGAAAACTTTTCAAATTTGGTAACAAACATTAATATACACATCTAATAAGTTAAAAACTCCAAATATGATAAACTCAAAGAGATATACACCTAAACACCTCATAGTTAAACTATCAAAAGCTAAAGACAAAGAATATGGAAGATGGCATCAGAAAAATGATTTATTATGTACAAGGGATCATCAATAGGATTAAAACTGATGTCTCATCAGAAACCATGAAATCTAGAAGCCAATGGGATGATGTATTTAAACTGCAGAAAGGAAAACTGTTAACCAAGAGTCATATATCTTGCAAAACTCTCCTTCAAAAAAAAAAAAAAGGTAAAGGTAATTGCATAGAGAAATAGAAAAGATAGTGAAAATTAATATTTGTTTGTCTCCTCTCTGATTTTAAACACAATTTCATAAAGCAATAGTTACAAAATTGTGTTGATGGGCATATAATGTAGAAAGATATAATCTGTATTATAAGAACAGCACAAAGGGCAGGGGAATGAAAAAAAGTTATTTTATGCTATTGAAATTAAGTTGCTATTAATCTGAACCTGATTGTTTTTAAGTTATGATATTAATTGTAACCCCCAGGGAAACCACGAAGAAAAAAACTGAAAAATATATAGTAGAAAAAAAAAGAAAAAAATTAAAATTGTACTAAAATATCTATTTACATAAAATAAGGAACTAATAGAGGAATAGAAGTAGAAAAAGAAATAATCCACATGAAAAGGAAATAGTAAAGTGTCAGATGTAAATCCTGCTTATCAATAATTACATTAAATGTTAGTAGACTAAACACTCCAATCAAAAAGCAGAAATTGGCAAGATGGATAACAAAACATTATTTAACTATATACTGTATATAAGAGGTACACTTTATATTCAAAGATATAAATAGGTTGAAAGTAAAAAGATGGAAAAAGATAGACCATGCATAAATAACCAAAAGATAGCTGGAGTGGCTATATTTATATCAGACAAAATAGACTTTATGACAAATATTGTTAGTAGAGAAAAACAAGGACATTTTATATTGATAAAAAGGTAATGCTATTAGGAAGACATAACAATCATTAACATATCTACATCTAATAATAAACTCTCAAAATACATGAAGGCAAAAGTGACAGAATTGAAGAATGAAATAGACAATTTAACAATTCAGCCAGAGTCAGGGTGTGTGAGTTAGATGAAATGGGTGAAGGAAGTCAAAAAGTACAAACTTCTAGTTATAAAATAAATAAATCATGGGGATATAATATACAGCATTGTTAGTAATATGGTATTGCATATTTAAAACCTGCTAAGAGAGTAAATCTTAAAAGCCCTCACCATACACACAAAAACAATTGTGTTATACATGGTGATGGATGTTAACTAGACTTATTGTTATGATTATATGTATATATATAATTGTATATATAATATAATTGTATATATAAAATGATGATATATATAATATATAGAGGATGAGGAGATAGAAAATTAGCAAGGAAGTAAAAGACTGTAACAACATAATAAAGCAACTAGGTATAATGGATATCTATAGAACACACCACCAAATAGCAGCAAAATATACACTATTTTCAAGTGCAATTGGAACATTCTTCAGAATAAACCATCTGTTAGGCTATAAAACAAATCTTGATGTTGGATCCATTAACATTTAATGTAATTATTGATGAATAGGATTTACATCTGCCATTTTGCTATGTTGATATCCTGTCTGTTTTCTTCCTCTATTCCTCTATTATTTATTTTATGTAAAACAGATATTTTCTAGTATACCATTTTAAATGTTTTTTATCTTTCTTTTTACTATATATTTTTCTGTTTTTTTTTTCTTAGTGGTTTCCCTGGAGATTGTAATTGACATTATAACTTAAAACAATCTATTTCAGATAAATACTGACTTAATTTCAGTAGTATACAAAACTTTGCTTTGTCCTTCCTGTACTTGTGCTGTTATAGTGATACAGAGTATATCTTTCCATATTATAAACCTATCAACATGATTTTATGATTACTGGTATGTGAATTATATTTCAATAAAAGTGCTATTTCTTAAAAAAAAAGTAGGCTCTAGGGTGAGCCCCCTTAAGTTTGTTTTCAGGTTCTGCCACTTAGTGGCTGATGACCATGGTGCCTCAGTTTCTCCATTTATAATTGAGGAAAATAATAGTAACTGCCTTAATAGTTTGTTAAAAAGATTAGATGAGTTAATATATGTCACCCACTTATATTGGGATCTGGCACCAAAAAAAAAAAAATGTATCCCATAAGCAATTTGATTCTTTAGAAGTGGTAAATAATTTTTCAGTCCCTTCTTTGAGACTGGTGTGGGTTCACAGTGTGTATTCTTAGTTCTCTAATGAGAGCTCTCATGATCTAGGGCTAGGTGATTTTCTCAAAAAACAATTTTGGTCAACAGTAATGTGGTTAACAAGATAATCTGTCTGAAAATAAATATCTTGGTAGCTGTTCAGGATTGGTAACTTGGATGCATCACAGGATAATTTTATAAATGCTTAAGCATCTTGAAGTAGTTTGGTCTGTATTCAGAATTTTTCCTCTACTTTTTAATTTGGGGTTCATTTTTAGATTATTTTTTCACATAGATTAAAACTTAAGACAATAGAAAGTTCAACTAGTTGGAATACACTGAGAATCTCAAACAATGATGGATTAGTTTAAATTTCAAAAACATATCTACAATGTGCAAACCACCATGCCATGGGCAGAGACTGTAATCAGAATTAGGAATGGTGGCTGTGGTACACCCAGGGCTGACTCTCAGGTGTGAAAGCTGCTTAATTTCAGCTCTAAAACTTGTCTTGAAAGAGCATTGTTTATTGGTTCAGTACTACCCATTGCAACACAGTTTTTTTTTTTTTTTGCATTTGGAGTGAAAAAACAAAACAAAACAATAGCAAATGTACTCTTTCTAAAAAGTATTGAAGGAAATTGGAACTTTTAAAAAAAGAACCAGATGCACTGAGGCCAGCCAAACAGTTTCAGAATTTTCTGTGGTGTGTTTGATTTCTGCTTCTTTTTTTCTTCCTGTAGAAATGATGTGAAGCTAATTTGCAAAACAGCAGCTATAAAGTAAGCAGATCACAGTCCAGCCCTGTGTATGTGAGCAGGTCTTCACACAAGCAAGCAGAAGAACATGCAGAATATGGGAGAAAAAGCCTGGCTGAAGAAAGAAGAAAATTGTTTAAAAAATAATAACAATTTTAGAGCTGGAAATGACACTATAGCTCATTAAGACCAAATTCTTACACTTATACATATACATATGAGAAAATTAAGGCCCAGAAAAATAAAGCAATTTGCCCAAAGTCACGAAGATCATTTGTGGCAGTCAATCATATTGCTTTGTACGAGAGAGAGAGAGAGAGAGAGAGAGAGAAATTGCATGCATAGTTTGACTTAATTTGGTATTTTTCCATGATACCCTGAGGAAAAACAAAACTGTGATTTCTTTCCACTTTGATGGCTCACTAATTCTTAGATTGTTTAAACTTTGAGCCAAAATTGATAAATTCAAATTTGGTAGTTTGCAATTATTTTAAAAGATTAAATTGAAAAATCCAATTTAATCAAACCTACTTAATTTTAAATGAAAAGGCGATAAAGGAAATAAAAACTTTTACTAATTATTTTAGCACTCACCATCTTTACGCCTTTTTTTAAATTAAAATGATTCGGTTGACATTGGTAATAAAATCAAATAGGTTTCAACTGAACAATTCCATAACACATCATATGTATATAGCATTGTGTGTTCACCACCCAAAGTTAGATTTTCTTCTGTCACCAAATATTTGACTCCCCTTACTTCCATCTACTTCCCTCCTCTCTCACCCCACCCCTTCCGTGGTAACCACTAATCTACTGTCCATGTCCATGAGTCTCTGTCTGTCATGATTATTATTTTTAGTTTTATATCACACATATGAGTGAAATCATATGGTTCTCAACATTTTCTGTCTGACTTATTTTGCTTAGTTTGATCATCTCAAGATCCATCCATGTTGTTGCAAATGGCAGAATTTCATCATTTCTTATATCTGAGTAATCTTCCATTGCATATATGTACCACATCTTTTTACATTTATCTTTAGTTTTTGATAAGGTGTTTAAAACATCTTTCAGTTGGCCAATCAGCTGGACTTTGAGATGTAGGAGGGTCAGCTTAAGGCCCTTGATGTACATACGTGTGCTCAGCCCCTTCTCTTTACATCTTGACAATATGAAAAGCACATGCTTCCCCACCTCTGACTTGGAACTCCACTGTCCAGAGATGAACAACTTTCTCTGGGAATATGCGTAGGATGGAAAGGGTCACATGACAGAGGGGCTTAGAAGCTGAACAGAAAGGAGTCACAGAGTCTAGGAAGCTGTTGGCTCCAAGAGGGAATCTGAACACTGTTGACTATTGGATCCTTTAAGACAAAGAGAGCGAGGGGAGGGTTTGTCTTAAAGGAGACAGGACCTAGGATTGAACAGAGGGTAGAGAAGAAGAAGAGGTGATGATAGATAGGTAATAAGGATACATCTCCACCCCTAAACAGTATCAACTTCATCCGCTCCTTGTGAATGCACAGCCTGGGGGAATTAGACCCTCCAGGAAGGCAGGCAAAATGTTAGGTGTTCTTGATGTTGTGCAGGAAGGAGCAGCAAGGCATTGGATTATAAGAGTTAGAGTAAGTTTCAATATTCAACAACTGTAATCATAATAATACAGGGTAACTCTGCATGAAACTCCCTTCCTACCTGGTCCTGATAAATACAAAATTGCTAGTTAGTTTGATCTTTGGTTGTCTCATCTTATCATGTGAACAGCCTTTCCACCAGCTTCCCTGGGCTTAGAATGGAAACCCCTTCCCCTTATTTCTGTGACTCCTGGCTCACATTACAGCCTACCTTATATATTTTATTGAATGTTCAATATATGGTTGTCTCACCCACAAACACTGGGTGGAGCTCCTCAAGGGCAATGACCTGGTTAATTTCTCTGAATCCTTAACATATAGGTATTTGGACATATTAGTGCATGATAGTGTTTGTTGAATGAATTAAATGACATTTATTCAGTTAAGTGAACATATAAAATTTTTTCAACCAATTCTATTTATTCTCATTATATGCTCTGCACCATGTTACATGCTAGCAAAACAAACAAAAATAAATTATATCAGACATTGCTCCTCCACCCCTCCATGGGGGTTATATTCTGGTAGGGAAAAGCTAAGAGGTGGGCATAGTTCTTTTAACCAGAATCATAAAATCTTATTAAATCTTTATTTAATTAAATTAATTTAATTAAAATACCCAATAAGTGCCACCATCACTTTTTTTAAAAAATTGTTTCCATTTTCATTGTTATCTTTATATAATGAGGTGACGAAACTGAGCTTTTTCCAGGTGAAGCAAAATGGAGCTTCACTCCTGCCTCTGAGAGTGAGCCCATACTCTCCCTCCTCAAGGAGCCCTCATATCCCTATTCACTGGTGGACCACAGCTCAACACTGAAGAAGTGTCTTCATTAAACTGTCCACAGTGATTCATAGATGCCTTCCCACAGAGGTTACATATAATTCAACACACATCAGCACACTGGAGACAGGCAGCTTAAATTGTTCCTTCCAGGATATGTTACCTTTCATTGGCCCATTTGGAATTTCATTTGCTATCCTGAGGTCCAATAACTTTGCCCAGCTGTCCCCGTCTAAATTTCCTTGGCCTCTCCCTCTCCTGAATCAATAAACAGCTGACTCTTCCCTCTGTAGGCATCAACACTGTGTCCACTCTGTGCAAAATTGCTGACCGCTGTAAGGCAAGGCACCTTTGAAAGGGAAACCCACCATGCAGGGAGCTGCTGTGACAAACCAGGAAGCAGGCAAATAAGCAGTCAGTCCTTGAAAGTGTGTGATGATAAATGGAGAAGACTAAGAACATAGGAGGATATCAAACTTCTCCTGTCTTGGTTTCGAGCATGTTGAGCATGACATACCCTCACACACATTTTTGCCCTCTTCTCTCAGCCCTTCTTACTGGCTTTGGGCTCTCTGGACCTGGCTGAGTCATGGAGAAGAAGAAGTCCAGGGTCTTTGAGACTCAATTGGATAAATTATTTCACCACAAACTGTATACCATCAGGACCTCAGTGAAGAGATAGTGGAGCCACAAGAGAGAGAAAGCAAGAAATCATTCTCATGGTTTCCTTTGGAAAGAGAGAAAGGAGAAGGAGGAAGGAGGGCAGAAGCCACATGCAAACTGAGAGTGAGTGGGGGCAAGTTTGTCTGACTGCAGCCTTTGAGAGAAGTGAGTCAGAGGCTTGAGTGAGGCCAATTGCTTCTGAGACCCTGCAAGAAAATTCACTAGGCCATGTTGCTGGCCATGCTGCACTGGCCTCTTGAGGGTCAGCTGATGTCCACCAAATCCTCCCTGCTCTTACCTCAGCCTCTGTCAGCCATCTGCACTCCCCATACCCTACCTACAGCTCAGGCTGCCACTGTTCTTAGCAGTGGACATTTCCAATCTACTCAGCAGCCACTGATTGAGTGCTCCTTCTGGGCCTAGCACTATGGTAAGTCATTTACTTGGATTACTTTATTTAACTGCCATTACTACCCCATTAGGAAATCTACACTATTAAGATTACCCTCATTCTACTGATGAAGAAACTAAAGCTCAGAGAGGTAAAGCCATTTTCTCAAGGCTATACACCAAGTAACTGTCTAAGCTGGTGATTGATGTGGGGTGTGGCTGTGGTGACCATGTGGTTAATGTATCCAAGGACAGCCTCCATTAGTATCCTCAATCAAGGAAGGTCTTAGAAATACGTTTGTTTTTCTGGAATATCTATAGCTTCTAGGGTCCACTAGTGTTTGCACTGGAGAGGCACAAATTTCTGCTTTTGTTTAAAAAATATCCCATAGTAATAGAAACAGCATAGCCATCTTAGGATACTGGACACCCCTCTTTTTCTGACTGCTTCAATGTGCTTAGGCTGATGGTGACATATTGCTTCTAAGAAATTCCAGCTGTGTGGTTAATAATGAAAGCAATAATAACAGCTAACATTCATTAGGCACCTGTTATACTTGGCTCTGTGCTGAGTAAAATAGAAAATTTTGTCATCTTTAGAGGAGAAAAGAGAGGCACAGAGAAGTTGTGCTTTGCCCAAGGTCACACAGCTAGTCAGTCAGTGGTATAGGCAAGCCTTCAACCTGGCTTGACTGAGCTCTTTATTCCCTGTGGTCCATGGTCTGGTGTGCTCTGAGTTGGATTAATATCAGCCACTCTATTAGTCAGATGGTCAGTCATTATTTATTGGAAACCTATTATGCACCAAGTAAGAGGAGGGAAGAAGAGCCTAGGGCAGTGATCTGGCCATGGAGGATGATTAAGAGCCCTAAACCTGGGAACACAGTCCCAGGGTGATAGGATATTTGAGAAAGGGAAAGAAGGAGCAAAGGGTGACAAAGACAGGGAGAGGAATTTGGAGCAAGGAGCTGAAAGAAGAAAGGGTTGCCAAGAGTGAGATCTATCTGTTTCACAATTTTGTATCAGTTTTGTTTATATCCTCGTGGTGTTATTTGTTGAGATGCCTCATGGGGATTTATGATTAGAGGCATCTGGATTAAGAAATAGGAGGGAATAATTTTGAACTATAGTTTACTGCAAAGTCATTGAGTGTAGGTATGTTTGTGTGTATGTGTGTGTGCGTGCATGAGTGTGTGTGTGTAAGGAAGAGGTACACAATGTACGATGCTAAATAATTCTCATTTTGCCATTTTATACTGTCACAACAGGTTATTTTGGTCTGTTTTTGTCATTCCATGTACATGCAGGGCTGCTATCCTGTAATTCCGAGGGCTTAAGTGATGCCTTAAATTGCTGTGCAGTTTACAGAGGTGAGTTTTTGACTGGCTTACACTCTCTAGTTTATCATTGTTCTGCTCATTCTCTGTGAATGAATTGCACTATTTTTTATTTGTAGTAGCACTTTGCTACCAGTTCAGCGATTTCCTTTTTTCAACATTTTCAAATAAGCATTTGCTGGTATTGGTGAGTTAATATTGCTCCTATAACTGTGATCATTTTTGTAACACAGGAGAGTTAAGGCACTTCTAACTTTTAATTTCTCTTAAAATGAGCTTATAAATTCCTACCATCCCCATTTGGATGCTTTTACAACTGACAATGTTTTAGTTTTATTACTTATAACGAATAACCATAAGAGACACATTTTTGGCTTGGAAATTCCACCTAGTTCAATGTCTGGTAATTTCTTCCCATGTAGGCCTTCATAAATATCTTTTGCATTTAGATTCAGTATTTTTCCCTGCTTTTTAAAATATTGTTTTGGACTGAGTGAGTCTTATGGAAAAAGGAAATTTCTTTGGGATCTTAAACTCCCTGTAGCCAGCTTGCAATGCAATTGTTCAGGTTAGTGAAAGAACCATGTGGTTGGTATTTGGTAATAATTTCAACTTTTCTATATCTGGATGAATGATGAGGCCACAAATCATGAAGAATTACATCTTTGTACTCAAAGAGCAATCCTATATCACAAAAGTAAAAAAAAAGATTGCCAGTAAAGGTCATTTGGATTCTATTCTCAGTTTACCAGATGTGTGACCTTGAGCAGATAACTTTAACCTCTCTGGAACTCAGTTTCCTCATTATGTAAGTGGAGATATTAATAAGCACCCACATGATAAGAATTAGATAAGACTGTGCACACACAGAGATTGGTACATAGTATATACTTAATAAACTTTAGCTGTATTACTCTTAGAGTGTTGACATTGACAATGCTTGGCTCCCATATCTCTGCCATTCACCATAATATTCATGTACTAATGTAGAGAACTAGTATAGGCTCTAGTCTCTAGGACAATGGCCTTTTTCAGTGGTTGCTGTTGAAATGAATGCCTAATCTTTATTGCCAGGAACCCTAACTGCCTGTTTGGTAACATTTCTCATTCATTAGGTAAAAACAATCTCTGACAATCAGACATTTCTGCTTATGGTATCGAACAGTTCTTAAAATAGAAGAAAAGAAACATTAGACCAAGTCTGTCTTGTGGTAAATGTGTAATGTCACTTTAATTTGATATCAGCAAATACCCTTGTAAATCAAACTCACCACACTGAATCCTTGGTGAGTTTGGAGTTCACGTTCCCATCTTCTTCCAGGAAGATGTCCATTTGTAAATTGGCATCATTATCATGGGCTGAGAAATAATTGGTAACAACTCTTGCTGGTATCCCAAGACATCGTAAAACTGCAGGAAAGAAGGACAGACCATAACTAAACACATCAATAAAATCTAATAAATTCATAAGAAACAATTTCTTCTTATAAGGGACTTTCTCCTTTACCAAGGTCAAAAGTTCAGATATAACAGAAGAAAAACCAATGAATCATTGGAGTAGTAATTAGTAAAAGTTTATTGTGCACACACCAAAAAGACAGTTTTTAAACCAGGAGCACTCAAACCAAAATATGGAATGAGGCACATGGGTGTATTATTATAAAGCAGCTTATATGGTCAGAAAGCAGTTGATTGTTTATTTTCTACAGTGACTGGTTATATTAGAATTTCCTTAAATGACAGGGAATTGGTCTGTGGTTACTTTATATCAACCTTGGAAAGGGTTTAAGTTTTGCTTATGATTTCCATAGGCATAAGCAAGAAATAGCCTAGGTCAAGTTAGCCCTGCAAAATAAGCTAAAATAAGCTTTGTTTGTATGACTCAAGTGGTTTGTCTGTTCGGGAAATTTTCAAGGCTGGTCTTCGTTTGCTTTTGATTTGAAAACCAACATGAAGAGCCCCTTGGCATATGTTGTCTTCAAATATTCCATACTAAAGAAGGGGGGACTAAGGCCAGGCATTGGGGCTGCAGAGAGAAAATTTGCTGCAATATCATTCAGAACTACAGTTGGGCTAGATAAAGCCAACTAGAATAGAAACCCAGTAATGGGGTTCCTATTGTTTAGTTGCTAATCATAAGATCATAAAAGTAGTATTATTTTAATCAAGCTAAGGAGACTATGTTTTTGAAAATAAAATAAAATAGGAAACCAACTAATAAGAAGTTAGGGATTTATAAAGCAGGTACTCAGTGTGGTTTGCTTTCCTGGCTAGAATGTGCTTTGTGACACTTGGTGGAGGGTGACACCACAGATTCATTTTAATTGTTAGATAATAAATTACCTGGATGCATTTCTTGCCATATGTACCTATTGATTAAACTTAATCCAAATGCCCTCCCTGGCTCCCAGGATGCTACCCATCAGGGCTCATTGAAAATAATTTGGCTGACAATTTTAAGATTAATGACTCAGCTTGCCTTTTATTTTATCAGAATAGTTTAGCATATTTAACCAAAGACTGCCCACATTCTTCAACAGAACAAACTTGGAAGTCCAAAACGGAGTCTGGTAAGGTGAAGCTTGACATTGGGGCGTCAATACCTCCTTCCCCGCAATTTCTTTCTTTGGGTTTATTTCCCCACGTTATGCTTCTGCCTTTTCCTAGCTTACCGTCAAAGCCTGGAATAGATCTGGTGACCCTTTTATACAAAATGCATAAATAAATGGCAGGTATTCATTATTTTATCTGGATTTAAGATTGAAGGCATTACACTGGGATAACAAAATCATAGGCAGGAGGAGGACATGAAGAGTCAGAGGGTCCTTTATGTTTTCCTGGAATCATTTCATAAGAGTGGCTGCCTCCATCATGTGCTCTCTATATAGTCTTGGCTTGGGAACCACGAGGAAGGGGAGCTACCTCCAATGGTTAGCTCATTTTGAAGTTCAGGTGCCTCTTTAGAACTTTAGAGACCAGTCTTCCTAGGATACTGATACTTTGGCCTTAACTGTTTTCAAGAAATGTATAGTCCCGAGAGAAAAAAAAAATGGCATAGATGATAGAGGCTCTGTTCATTTCTCTGGCAACCAAATCAAAGTTATAACAGAAACAAGGAGCAAACAGCAAGGAAAATCACATGGAATCTAGATGAACAAGCCATACAACTAGGGAGAAATCTAAGAAATCACTCTGCAATGGCAACAGGTAGGACGAGGCAAGGACACGAGGTTGCCCGGTCCCGAACAGCTGAGTGGGATGGAGGCTGCGGCAGCAGCAGCCTGCATCTGCAGATGCCCCTTAAAGGGCCCGTGTCTACGAGTGGACTTTTGCAATGATGGACCTGCTCGCTCTGAGCACCAGTGCTTGTCGGAGTGAGGGCCTAGGTGAGACTCACTCTGTACAGAAGTGCTGGTGGCATCCATTGTCCCTCTGTTGAGCCCTACCCCTCCAAATGCATAGACTCAGCACTGCCATAGCAGAGATGACATCAAACTGGATAACAGAGGTTTCTCCTCTGAGGAGATTCCCTGAAACTCCACCTCCCCCAACTTGCAGCCTTACCCAAACCACACCCAGGTGTACCCTCCTTAGTCAGGTGCTCCTTGCTGAGCAGTGCCTAGACTCACATGTGTGGCAGCTGGCCTCAGTTTCTAGTGTGGTTTCTTGAAGCAACTATAAATACAGTATCTGTGGATTGCTTACTGAATCTTAACAGGTGGCTCCAGAGTGTCACAGGCTGGGACTAAATTTGGCCTGCAGCTGAACCCCTCTCAGGACTGTGCCACTGGACACCTACCACACAAAGCCGCACTAATAAGGCCGGGAGACTTAAGAGCTTTGCTTAGTACATAGAAACAGACATGGAAAGGTGGACAAAATGGGAAGACAAAGAAGCAGAAATCATATGAGCGAAGAGAACAGAGATCCAAAAATAATGGAGTCAAGTAATCTAATGGATGCAGAGTTCAAGACACTGGTTATAAAGATGCTCAATGAACTTTTGGGAAGTGTAGATAAATTCAGTGAAAATTTCAACAAAGAGATAAAAAACATAAAAATGGAAATGGAAATTATAAAAGGGAACCAGTCTGAAATGAAGAACACATTATCTGAGATGAGAAGTATATTAAATGGAATAAACAAAATGAATAAAGAAGAGGATCAAATGACCTATATAGAGGAACAGAAAGCCAAGGACACTCAATCAGAATGGCAAGAAAAAAGAAGCCAAGACTCTAATAATAATTTAAGGAGCCTATGGGACACTATTAAATGTAAAAATATCTGTGTCATAGGGGTATCAGAAAAAAAAAAGATGCTGAAGAACTATTTGAAGAAATAATGATGGAAAACTTCCCTAACCTGGTGAAGGAAATGGACATAAAACCCCAGGAAGCTCAGAGAGTCTCCAAAATCAGGGATCCAAAGAGGCCCACACCAAGACATATCATAATTCAAATGCCAAAGGTTAAAGATAAAGAGAGAATTTTAAAAGCAGCAAGAGAAAAGCAGTTAGTTACGTATAAGGGCATACTTATAAGACTGGCAGCTGATTTCTCAAAAGAAACTATGCAGGAAAGAAGTGTTTGGCACAAAATATTCAACGTAATGAAAACCTAGGATCTACAACCAAGAATATTTTATTCAGCAAAGCTATCATTTAGAGTCAAAGGACAGATCAAGAGCTTCCCAGACAAAAATAAGCTAAGGTAATTTATAATCACCAAGCCAGTATTACAGGAAATGTTGGAGGGGCTTCTTTAAGAAGAAAAACCACGTATCAAAAACAGGAATAAAGAATGGTAACAACTACTTTCCTATCAACAAGTACCTCAAATGGAAAGGAATTAAGTACTCCAACCAAAAGATAGAGTAGCTGAATGGATAAGAAAACAAGACCCCTACATACGCTACCTATAAGAGACTCACTTTAGATTAAAAGACACACATGGACTAAAAGGAAGGGGGTGAAAAAAGATATTGCCTTGATGGACCTAGGGGATATTGTGCTAGATGAAATGGGTTGGATAGAGAAAGACAAATATTACAAGATTTCACATACATGTGGAATCTAAAGAACAAAATAAACAACAACAATAAAAGCAGAAGTAAACTTATAGATACAAAGAATATTTGGAGGAATACTAGATGGGAGGAGTTTGAGGGGGACAGAAAGAAAAAGGCAAAGGGATTAAGAGGTACAAATGGATAGTTGCAGAATAGACGTGAAGATGTAGAGTGTAGCATGAGGAAGATAGTTAATAATGTAATAAATATAAGGAGGAAGAGGGGTACTAGATTAAGTGTGGTGATCACTTTGCAAGTTATGTGGATCTCTTATCACTATGCTATACAACTGAAACCAGTATATAATTGTATGCCAACTATAACTGAAAAAAAAAAAAACCTCATTGAATTGTACAATGTAAATACAAGCAACTAATTGTTTATCATATTTAAATAAAGATGGAAAAAAATAGAAATAAAAAGCCATACAATTTATTAAGGGTGGCAAGGGGTAGAAATAAACATTTTTAGAATGAAAAAAAAGAAATATATATATTCCTTTAGTCCTTGAGTATACTCAAATGGCTAAGAAAATGATTATATTCAGTTTGATGCCATGAAGAAACAAAACTTATTATTTCTCTCCACTTGAATCAATGACTAATTCTTATAATGTTACAACTTTGAGCTGAAACTGATAGGCTTCATAACCATTTATGAAAAAATGGCTCCACCCCAGCTTCCAGGCTCCAGTCCCTTCTTGATTTTTCTGATTAAAAAAATGCTAACTAGGTAAATCAATCTTTATTAATAAGCAAGCAGAAAGAGTTCTTCGACTTGAGCTTAATGTTTTCTCCAAAGCTGTAGAAATGGCAGGTGAATAAAAGTCATTATCAATGATGAAGACATATTGAAATAAATTTATTTTTTTAACTATTTACTGAATTAACAATAACAATGTCTGGGCCTAGATAGGCAAAGGCCATGTCAAAAAATGTTGCATGCGGCTGAAGAGAGTAATTTTGATCTCATATGTTTTCATTTATGAATTGGATGTTGGGTAGATTGAAAATCAGAAGGGCAACTGAGGAGTAAAAATTGTTCATTATGTTCTGACATCTAAATGCACAGGGGCATTAGGACTCATATATAAAAGTAGTGATAAAAAATAATTGAGATAAGCCCACATGCCATAATCCCTTTCATAGCTAGGGTAAACATTAAGTGGGTATATTAACAAAATTTCTCAGTGATAAACAATAAGCAAATTAGCATATTTATAAAACTCAATGACAAATGAACAGCATATTTTTTTATTATTTATTATTTTAAATTAGGCTAAAATATGGGGGATTACTAAAAGAAAATTCTATGTCCTTTCCCCTAAATCCTTACTTCACCCCTGATACCCCTCATTTCTCTGAACATAGAATGATAAATTATGCAGGAAGTAGTTTATCATTCTTTCTACAAAGTTTCTGCAGTCAAAGAAAAACTATGAACATATTCAGCCTAGAACAATTTAATTATGCATTGACTATGTCCCAGAATAGCCACTTATAAATTCTGTAGAGCCAATAGAAATTGCTAGGTCTCTTTGCCAGGTTATATATAAAATCTAGTGAAGGGAAATTTCCTTTATATTAAAAAAATATTACTCAGGCTTCCAGTCAAGAGACTGAAGTAGGAAAACACTGTGCTTTCCTCCTCCCATGGCCAAATCAAAATTACAACTAAACTACTGAACAACCATCATTGAGAATCACCTGAAGTCTAGCTGAACAGAAGCCCTATAACTAAGGACTACAGAAGAATCCGTGTCAAAACTCTTAGGAGGGACAGGGAATCTGAACTAGCTGGTCCCACATTTATGTGTAGCAGTTAAAAATCAGGGCACTATGGAGTTTTCTCCTGGGTTCCAGTGCCAGGGAGAGAAGTCCCCATACTTCTGGCTGTGAAAACCAACAAAGATTATAGCTGAGTGAGACAGAGTTTGGCTGTAGTCCAGATGCTCCTCTTAAAGAGGCCACACATGGACTCACTCGCTGACAGGCTCACTCCCTCTAAACTTCAGCACTGGGACAGCAGCTTTAAAAACACCAGGGATATACAGAAAGTAACTAAATTATCTGGCTTCAGGGTGAGGGCTGGCGGGGCAGTTTTCCTCCAGAAAGAAGTGCAGGCAGACACCATGTTTCTTTGTTGAGCCCTCCCCTCACCCAACATGCATGTACAGGTAGGCACCAAATCTGAGTATCCATCAACTTGGCTGAAACCATTCACCCAGCCCTGGTGATTTCTCTGAGGCCCTGCCTCACCCAACTTTTGGGCCCACCCAACCACTTCCAGTGGATTTTCCATATAAACAGCCTATCTTGGCTCATGCTGTAGACTTTCCTAAAATATCTCAAAGGTTCACAAACCCTGTACCTCTTTCTGAGCAGCTCCAAGCCCAGCACTATTGGCAGCCAGCCTCAGTTTGTAGCTTAGCCTCTCCCAGACATCTCCAAGTGAAGCACAAGTGGCAAGTATCTGCAGATCACTTTGTAGCTCATACCATGTGACCCTGAGCAGGACATTGGCAATAGCTGACCTTGACCTGCATCAGAACCTCTTCCATAGAGGACCTAGAACCATCACACCCAGTGGCCAGCTTCAAACTACACCAAAGTACCCCCCGCCACACACACACAACCACCTCCACAAACAACATACCCAAGGAGCAAACTCAGCAGGCACCAGAGGCCCACTAAAGCAAATCCTGGTCCATAGGGTCAGCCCCTGCACAAAGCTCCTCTGTTATAGTCACAGCCGGTCCTCACAGCCAATCAGCCTGAGGGTAAGTCCCTCCCACTGATGTGCCAACAGTACCTAAAGCTCAATTACAACAGAAGACATGTATAACCCACACAAGGGACATACTGGGAGCAACTGGTCCAGGTGACTTGAAAGACTATGCCACTGGGTTCTATAGGACACCTACTTTATAGGCCACTCTAGCAAGACTGGGACACATAGCAGCTCTACCTAATACATAGAAACATACACTGACACAGTGAGGCAGCCCAAATGGGGAAACAAAGAAACATGTCCCAAATGAAAAAACATAGCAACACTTCTGAAAAAGAACTAAACAAAATAGAGACAAGCAATTTAACAGATGTAGAGTTCAAAACACCAGTTATAAGGATGCTTAATGATGTTAGTGAGAATTCAACAAGGAGAAAATATAAAAATGGAGATAGAAAACATAAGAAAGAACCAGTCAGAAATAAAGAATATAATAACTGAAATAAAGAATACATTAGAGGGAATTGATAGTAGATTAGATGAAGCAAAGGATTACATTAAAAATATATAAGATAAAGTAGCAGAAAATACCCAATCAGAATAGCAACAAGAAAAAGGAATCCAAAAAAAATTAGGATAATTTAAGGGGTCTCTGAAACAACATGAAGTGTACCAACATTCACATCATATAGGGTACCAGAAGGAGAAGAGAGAGACCAAGAGATTGAAAACCTATTTGAAGAAATAATAATAAAAAACTTCCCTAACCTGGTGAAGGAAATAGACATACAAGCCCAGGAAGCACAGAGGATTCCAAACAAGATGAATCAAAAGAGGCCCACACCAAGACATATCATAATTAAAATGCCAAAAGTCAAAGACAAAGAGAGAATCTTAAAAGCAGCAAGAAAAAAACAGTTAGTTACCTACAAGGGAGCTCCCATATGATTGTCAGTTGATTTCTCAGCAGAAACTTTGCAGGCTAGAAGGAATTGGTATGAAATACTCAAAGTGATGAAAAGCAATCAAGATTACCCTACCCAGTGAAGCTATCATTTAGAATTAAAGTTAAAGATAAAGAGCTTCTTAGACAGGAAAAAGCTAAAATTCATCAAAGGGATTTCTTTAAGAAGAAGAAAAAAAGGTAAAAAATATAAATAATAAAATGGCAATAACAAATCTGTCTCAACTACTCTAAGTGAAAATGGATTAATGCTCAATAAAAAGACATAGGGTGGCTGAATGGATAAGACAACAAGACTTTTTCATATGCTGCCTACAAGAGACTCATTTTAAATTAAAAGACATACACAGACTGAAAATAAAGGGATAGAAAAAGATATTTCATGAAAATGGAAACAAACACAAAAAGGTTGTGTAGCAATACTTATACCAGACAAAATAGATTTTAAAACAAAGGCTATAAGGAGAAATAAAGAAGAATCCAATAATCCCACTTCTAGATATTTATCTATAGAAACTTAAAACACTAATTCAAAAAGACATATGCATCAATATGTTCTTTGAAGAATTATTTACAATAACCAAGGTCTGTAAGCAACTTAAATGTCTATCAACAGAGAAAGGGATAAAGAAGAAGTGGTACATGTATACAGTGGAATATTACTCAGTTATAAAAAAGAATGGAATATTACAATCTGCAATGATATAGATGGATCTAGAAGGTATTATGATGTGAAATAAGTCAGACCAAAAAAAATACCATATGATTTCACTTATACGTGTAATCTAAAGACAAAAGAACAAACAAAACAGAAACAAACTCATTGATACAGAGAACATTTTGGTGGTTGTGAGATGGGAAGGTGGTTTAGGGGATGGATGAAAAATGGGAACAGACTAAGAAGTGCAAATTATAGTTTATGAAATAGTCATAGAGATGTAAAATATAGCATAGGGAATTTAGTTAATAATATTGTAATAACTATGTATGGTGTCAGATGGGTACCTACTGGGGTAATCACTTTATAAGTCATATAAATGTCTAATCACTATGTTATACACCTGAAACTAATATCATATCGTATGTCAACTGTAATTAAAAATAAAAAATTATTAAAGAAAAAATATTACTCAGTTGGATACTTACATGTGTTAAAGACACCAGCAAAAACCCAGCACTGTCCATACCGGACTGGATTCTTAGAACTCTGGTATTCCAACAGAATGTCAATGCTTCCAGTCCAGGCTGATGGAGGGATACCATAGGCATAGATATTGTCCCAGGATCCAACGAGGACACCTTCATCATCTTTGGAATTAACCTACATGGTGAGAAGGAAGAAAGATCATTTAGAAGAATCCTCTCCAGACTCTGACATTGGGTAAACAAAGGCTTCTAGTACCTTTATATGTCCTACATGAGGAAAATAGTTCACTACTGTTTAATTTATTGATATGTGGTCAGAGAAAGTGCTGCAATAACTATGTGTGAAAGAGGAAACCAAAGAACCAAACTGCCTCTTAAGTGGCATATCATTGTAGAAAGGTGGTGTTGAATAGCAGATAGAAAGATTTATAATGTCTTCACCACATGCTTAGGCGAAGATACACATAGGACAATTGGTTTCATTGAAATAGTGCTGGAGAATGATGTGAGGAACAGAGGAAGAAGACCTATAGAAGAAGACAGCTTAAGTAGGGATCAAGTAGGAATCTTGTGGTGGAAGGAAAATTAAAAACTGAAAAATGACAAAAGATGTATTGGTAGAGTGGAGGCCCAAAGTCTCATGGTCTAAGTTGTTTTGTCTTTGATGATGAGTGGCAGACACTAATAAGTAAATAGATGCTGTCATAGGAATCATTATAGTTAATAAGAAACTAGATTTCCATGGATAACATAGAATTTGTATTAAAAAGTTTTATTAAAGAAGTATTTGATTTATGATTAAAGTGATTAAAGTTTTATGATTTTGTTAAAAGTTATTTCCATTTACATAAAGGACCTGGGGTCTTATAGTTTAAATATGTAGAAAACTTAAGCAAATAATAACGATCTTGGATATTTGGGAAAACCTTGCTGCACATTCAGACCACAGTCATCCGGTAGCTACCTCAAATGCAGGAACAAAGACCTTTTGTATTTAGACAATAAAACAAAGGCCGGGAATTAATAGTTTTGAGGCATTTTGTCAGTTTTCTTGGAGGAGTACTGCTTATTTCTGTTGGTGTAAATTAAATCATGTTTAATTAAAGTCAGAAGAATATCTAGGTGGGGAGCAGTGGGAGTTTTTCCAAAAACTAGTGTTACTTCAACAGTATCAATGTGAAAATTGTTTAGAGCCTTGCTCCTCAAAATGTGGTCTTTGGACCAGCAGTAGTGGAATCCCCTGGGAACTTGTTGGAAATCCAGAATCTCAGGCCCCTCCCCAGACTTGCTGAATCAGAGTCCGCATTTTAACAAAATCCCCATGTGAATTGTATACACATTAGTTTGGGAAGCATATGTTTAGACTATTCTGAGAAGACAGTAAGCAAAGTGAAACATGTGATTGTACTAGGTGTGTTTGGATTATGAAAATCATAAAAGAGATATTAAAACATGGTGTTTTTATGTGTTCACTGCTTTGCCCACTAACAGCTTAGCACTTGCCTAAACACCTCTCTTAGGTTTGCTGAGTTTAGCCGTATAGGTGTCTATCTTTCCCACTGGGTCATGAGTTAATTGAGGACAGAGATACAATTCTATGTCTTTCTGATTTCTAGCAAGTATTGAAAAGAATTGTTGAATAATCACTTGTATATTCAATAAGCATATAGGCATTCTACAACTGAATAAGAAGAACACCTTCTCCATGGGGAGAGATAGACAAGAAACCAATCAAGTGGAAGTAAATGTTTTGGTATTAAGGGAGAAAGATGTACAGGAAGAGTTGGGGCCAAAAGGAGGGAGTAATCAGTTTTATTAGGCTTCAGGGTGGTGATGGTAGTAGTGGGCTGAATAGAGGAAATGAGATGAAATCTAGGTTTTCAAGGAGTTGGGGGCCAGAAAAGTCCATTTACATAGTAAAAACAGTTTGAATAAATGCTTGGTGTCATGAAACAATATGGCAGTTTCAAGGACCTGCGAGGAGCTCTGGATGGGTATCATGCAGAAAGGCAATATTGAATAAAATAGAATATACTAGAAGGAAATACTTAAGATATGCAAGCACCTTCTACTCTGAATGACAGACCCTCCAATGAAATATGACATTTATTCTAACACTGAGTGGCATTTCCCAAAGAGGGTCCTTCTGGAGAATATTCTCTAGAAGATCATCATTCAGTTTGATTTAGACATATTTTTCCCCTTTGACTCTGACCAGTCAGGTTAAAGTGAAGGTAACTACCCAGTTAATTTGTTTAAGGTAGAAAAATAGTAATTCTTTGAAGATTAACTAATTGCAAACTCATGCTTTTGATGTAAATTTTGACTTTATCCTGTAAATTCATGAAATGATGGAGATGCAGCAGGAGTTAGCCAACCATTTTGGCTCTATTCATAGTAATATTTCTCATTGCAGTTAAATTGATTATTTTAAAATCTGCATCTATTATACTGAAGCCTGAAGAGTGCCTTGGTAGGCTATGATGTGGTTTGGTCTTTGCAGAGAGGTAGATTGAAGCTTAACTCACATTAACATTTCCTTACCTTTATCATTGAGAAGAAGAATAGAGCCTATGAATATCTGAGGTAAAAGTTTCTAAACTGTGGTTCTGATTAATGATTTTCAAACAGATAACCATTAATTAGAAGGGCTATTTATAGCCTATGGTTGAACCTGATCAGCTAAGGAGAAGAGTGAAAAAAGAAAAAAGCTATCTCTTCTACGGACCTTTTAATTATTAATGCTGAGTTGTTCCTCTGTTGCTAGATAAATCACGACTCTCATTTATTAGCATTTGGCCAGATTAGCTACTGTTTTCTAATTAGAATATTGATTTCTGGAAAGCCCATACACTAAAGAGATAAGTCTTTAGTGACAGATGTGAAGGATTAAAGTAGTAACTCCCTCCTTAAACAGCATAATATGTTTAGGGGACACATTAAAGACACGGTGGTCCTTCTTCATACCACAATGAACAGTTTTAACACCCTATCACAAACTCAGAGTTTAACCAGTGACAGAATGAAATGTCTTGGTCTTGCATCACTGGTGGTTAAGAAGAAAATACGAGCCCAGGACTTTGAACAGGGAGTGCTATTAAACTTCATTAAGATTGCACCAAATTGTTCTCCCATAATAGGTACAATGTTGGAACAATGAAACACCAGCCCTCTCCCACAAGTCACTGTCAGCAACTTCAGTAGCATAATATAATTCAGTAAACTTCAAAACCTGGTTCAAAGAAAAGATGGGGATTATGGAGTGGAGAAGAGAGGCAGTATGGTTCAGCTCCTAAACCTAACCACCAGTTCTTTGAAAGCCCCACTATCAACTCAACACAATCCTGATATTTCTCATTTGTATTTTAAAATCTAGAAAGAAACAAACTGAATTAAAATGCTCATTTTTTCCTCATTCTGACCAGAATAGGAGACACAACTGTTATGGAGAAATGAGGGAAGAAGGGCTTGTACCTCTAAAGAGGTAGAGAGATTCTGGGACTACAGTACAGGAAATTATACAAAGCCTGAAAGTTATTTCCCCATGGGAAAGAAACATACTTTCAACTAGGTGGAGTGGATTCTAAAATGAGAATTAAACAAAATCCTAAAAGAAAGTGCAGAGCCCAAGTATTCTAACAGAGATTGCCATCTCCTCAGCTAAATTCCCTCCCCTGCTCCATTATTTCTCAGGGTACTAAAGAGTAGATAGAATGAAATACATTGGCCTCAAACTGATGTCCAGAGTTTAGAAATCAAACAAGTCTTAGATTGGGAAGAGTCAAGATTTCATCTACATTCTATTAGCAAATAAAACACTAGGAAGAGAGTTATGCAAGTATGAGAATGAATAATAAAAAAATGAAGCAATGAAGAAAGAGGAGGAAAAAGAGAAAAAGAGAGAGAAAATATATTAAAAGTAATACACAGAAGAAGACAAAATTAAGGAACATAAAGAATTTTCTCACACATTCTTAGGAGAGCACAGACCTAAAGAAACAAATTGAGAACCAAATTATATCATCATGGAACTAAAAATAAATTACAAACTGTAAAAAACAGAGTAAATACTGCTAAAAATAAAATTAATGACATAGAAGAAAAGCTTAAAATAAAGTATATACCAATTAAAGAAGTGATGAACTTATTTAGAGAGAAGCTAATAGTTATATAAGAATAGGATGATACAACGTAAGGATAATTAGTATCGTTAAAATAGAGAACCCAACAAATGAGACAGAAGACATATTTAAGACATAATACAAGGAAATTTTACTAAATTGAGAAAAAATTGAATTTGCACATTGAAAGAGCAATCTGTGCTCCAAGGTAACTTGATTCAGAATGCTCATTGTCTAGAAACTTTAATTAACTAAGCTATTTGAATTTAAGAATAAAGACATAATACAAACAGAAAATACAAATTCAAAACAAGGGAGGAAATTAGACTGCCTTCAGATTCCTTCATAGCGCCATTCAATGACAAACAGTCAATCAATATTTACACAGTCCTGAGAGAAGGAAAGGTTGACCCAAGGATATTATGCAAGAACTATGGTATTTTGTAACTGTAAAGGCAACTAGCACACATTTCAAATGTAAAAGATCTCAGGAAATACAGTATCCATCAAAACCAAATTACTTAAAAAGTGATATCAAGACAATTATGAGTTCAATCAAACAAAGAACCCAGGAACAGAGATGCTGTGATACAAGTGATGAGAAAAATCCATGTAAGTATAAAAATCTTTGGAGAGTATAGTAGTTATAGTATGAATATGAATTTTAAAACTTGCTAATGTAAAAACAATAATAATCCTAAGAAAAATTACATGAGGGAGAAAAGAAAGAACAAAGGGCTAATGTTTCAATGTGTTGCTCTTTCTTAGTTAATTGACACATCTAAAATTAAAACATAACTTAAAAATATAATTACTTTATTCTTTTAATGATTTCATTAATTTTTAAAAACTTTAACAGGATCTGTTAGGAAATAGTATTTCTGATAGTGAAGAAATATTTACTTGAAGCTTAATAATTTCTTCTGTTGTAATTCAGTTTTTTTCTTCTGTGAAAGTAAAATTTAGCAAAACTAAGTAAAACTTAAAATTAAATAGAATTAAAGTACAATTAAGCGTAATAGTTTAAAATAAATAGTGTGATACTATTTAACATAAATACAAACAGACCAATGGAACACAATAGAGAACACATAAATAGACCTCAGAAATATAGTTAACTAATTTTGACAAAGTTACAAAGGCAATTCTATGGACAAAGAATAATCTTTACAACAAATGGTGCTGAAACAATTGGATAGTCATACTCAGAAATGAATTTTGACTCATATCTTGTACCATAGACAAAAATTTTCTCACAATGGAAGGATTTCCAGCCAAGAAAGTGGAATAGGTGGACACTGTGCTTTCCTCTTTTCACAACCACATCAGAATTACAACTAAACTACAGAATAACCATCATTGAGAATCTCCCAAGTCTAGCTAAACAGAAGTCCTACAACCAAGGACATACAGAAGAAGCCATGTCAAGGCTAGTAGAGGGGTGGAAGTGCAGAAAGGGATGGTCCCATGCCCGCATATGGCAGTTAAAAATTGGGAGGGATATCTTGGCTGCAGAGGTTCCCCCAGAGGAGTGAGGGGTCCCAGCCCCACAGCAGCTCCCTATCCTATGGTTACAGACCTTAGAAGGCCACACAACTTTCTGGCTGTGATAAACAGTGGAGATTGTGGCTGAGTGAGAGAGAGCGTTGTAGGAGTCACAGACATCCATCTTTAAAGGCCCATGTATGGATTTATTCACTGACAAACTCACTCTGAGCTCCAGCATTGAGGGAGCAGCTCAAAAGGCATGGGGGACATAAAGGAAGAAATTGAATTATTTGACTTCAAGGTGAGGGCTAGAGGAGCAGCATTCTCCCAGAGAGAAGTGCTGGCAGGATCCATTATTTCTTTGTTGAGCAGTCTCCCCATCCATGTGCAAATGCAGGAAGCCACCATATCTAAGTCTTCATCAACCTGGCTAACATTGGTTACCCCACCCTGGTGATTCCCTAAGACCCCACTGCACCCAACTTTCAGGCTCACCCAACACAATTCTAATGGCTTTTCCATGCAAAATGTCTGCCTTGGCTCATGCTGTGTACTTTCTTAAAATCTCTCAAAGTTTCACAAACCCTAACAAGCAATATCTGGCCTCAGTACGCCCTGTACCTTTTGCTGAGCAGACCAAAGTCTGGCACTAGCAGTAGCTAGCCTCGCTTTGGCTAAGCCTCTCAAGACACCTCTAAGCCCAGTGCAAGTGGATTGCTTGGTAACTCTTGCTAGGTGGCCCTGGGCAGGGCACAGGCTATGGCTGAACTTGGCCTGCAGCAAGGCCCATCCCAGGAGGCCCCAGAACTAGCAAGCCCAGTGGCTGGCTTTCGACTGAATCGGAGCACTAACCAAGGCTGCATTCAAGGATGACACATCCAAAGGGCAGGCTAGGCAGACACCAGAGCTCTGCGAAGGCAAGTCCTGCTTCATACGGTAAGCCCCAGACTAGCCAATCCTCACAATTAATCAGCTGGATGGTCAGTTCCTTCAAGTGATGGGCAAACAGCAACCACGACTCACTTACAACAGGAGAGCACACATAACACACACAAGAGTATCTGGCTCAAGTGTCCAGGGAGACTGTGCCACTGGGCCCCACAGGACATATACTATATAAGGCCACTTTTCTAAGACCCGGAGAAATAGAACTTCTACCTACTACTTAGAAACAAACAATCTACTGAGTTCAAAACACTGGTTATAAGGATGTTCAACGAACTTTAGGAATGAGTAGAGAAATTCAGTGAGAATTTTAACAAAGAGATTGAATGCATAAAAGTGAAGATAAAAAAACATTGAAAAAGAACCAGTCAGAAATGAAGAATATAATTACTGAAATAAAGAGTACATTAGAGAGAATTAGAGTAGATTAGATGAAGCAGAGGGTCATATCAGTAATATAGAAGATAAAGTAGCACAAAACACCCGGTCAGTGGTAAGTTACCTACAAGAGAGCTCCCCTAGACTTTCAGCTGATTTCTCAACATAAACTTTGTAGGCCAAAGGGATTGGCATGAAATAGTTAAAGTGATGAAAAGCAGGATTCTACAACCAAGATTACTCTACCCAGCAAAGGTATCATTTAGAATCAAAGGGCAAATAAAGAGCTTCTCAGAGAAGAAAAAGCTAAAGGAGTTCATCACCATGAAGCCAGTATTACAAGAAATGTTAAGGAAAGAAGGAGGAGAAGAAGAAATTTTGAATATATAAATAATAAAATGGCAATAACTACACATCTATCAACTTTAAATGTAAATGGGTTAAATGCTCCAATGAAAAGACATAGGGTGGCTGAATAGATAAGAAAACAAGATCCTTATGTATGCTGCCTAAAAGAGACTCATTTCAGATCAAAAGACACAGACATACTCAAAGTAAAGGGTGGAAAACGGTATTTCATGAAAATGAAAAAAAAAAAATGACAGGATAGCAATACCAGATGAAATAGACTTTAAAACACAGGCTGTAACAAGAGACAAAGAACTCATTTTGGTGGAAGGCCCTTTAAATAAGATGGCTGTAAAAAGATTGGCCTATGCTTGGTTCTGAAGTGGAGCTGCCTACCAGCAGAGTGGTTACTCTGACCTTAGGGCCTGGCGCTGGAGTTATACTGAGTAGACCTCAACCTAGGGTCAGAATAAGCCCTAGATTCCTGAACAACTCAAAGGACAGAGAGGGCTTTAAAGCATGACTAACACTGAACTTCTCTTCAGTTTTGGTCATGGGAGATTGATCAGATTTTAATTCTATACTGAAAAAAAAAGTAACATTACTTGATTCTCCAATTTCCTATAGCACATACTTTACACTTTGCACAATCACTATTTTTTCTGTTTCTTTTTAAAGGTAAAGATATTTTTCTTATCCTATGTGCATGTGTTATATGGCTATAATGAAATGACTTTTCTCTGTTATAAACCTAATCAGTTAAATTTCATTCTTAAAAGTTATATTCTCATAAAGGCTAGGACTTCTGTAACCCTCATAGTATACAATTTTATACCTAATCATGTCTGTAATAGTTTCTCAAAGACCATCGGATATAAATTTGGGGTAATGTGAACTAGCTTCAAATGTGAAGAGTTAAGTTTGGAAAAGAGAAGAATTATTCCTTAAATAAGATCCTTTCCAGGTTTTGTGAACCATGAGCCCCCAGCTATAGTCTGGTGTTGATCAATCTAAATTGTAGGTGGAAGTCATATAGTAGATGTCAAATTGTGCCCATGACACTCCAGGGTTCTGCAAAAGAATGTCAGCAGTAACTGTTTTAGGGGGTGGGGAAGGAGATGACTGAATGATGGAGATGTTGAGGGATTCAGGCACCCCCTCTCTTCAATAACAACAGTTCTACCTTTCTCTTTTTTGTATTTGAGTTTGATTGATATTTGTTTGAGAAAATAGTTCTGAAATGTAAAATTTGAAAACTCATTAGTCTGGGAATTTCAGAGATTTGTTTCTTGTGTCTGCTGTGCCATTTTTCAAGTTATGTGGTGAGGATAGGAGGAGAGATGAGCTAAAGATTAAGTACTCCTAGACAGGTTATTCCGTGGGCAAGCCTCCCAGCAAATATACACAAGAGAAAGAATTAGGGTAGTATGAATTCTACTTCCTCCCTTGTCTGGGTCCTCATCTTTGATTCTTTTTGGACATTCATAACACTTATAATAAGCTAGGGTCTTGATCCAAAGAAAAAGAAAGCCATATATAATCTCCTTGGCTTTTCATAGTGATGGGCTTAACAATAGGCTGCTTTCTATCCAGTGCTATTGGAAGTGTTATCCTGTCTTCCTGGAATATCCTTCCAGACTCAAACCCTTTCTTTACCTGGTGCATGCCTAATGATTTTTTAAAACTCAGATGGTTTCATTCTGAAAATCTTTGCCTATCATTTTAATTTGGATGCCTTCGCTCACATAGTATTCCTTGCTTGGCACTATTCTATTCATTGCATCACCTTGTGTCATTGATTGATTGCATTTGTTTCCATTACCAGATGTGCGTTCCTGGAAGGAAGGAAGGAAGGAAGGAAGGAAGGAAGGAAGGAAGGAAGGAAGGAAGGAAGGAAGGCGCCATACTGCTTTGACTTTGCATTCTCAGTGCTAGCACAGAGTGGGCACTAAATAAGTTCCGTTGAATGAATGGAAGGTGGTATAGGCCACCTTTTGATATTTCTTTACTAGATCAGGACAAATGGGCAAATTAGAATGCCAACAGACATTTTGTTGAAATTGACAAGTTGTTTCTAAAATTTATATAGAAATGCAAAGGATTTAGAATAACCAAAACAATATTGAAAAAGAAGAAGAAAGTTGGTGGATTATATGATTTGAAGATTTACTATAGCACTACAGTAATTGAGACAATATGGTTTATAAAGATAGATAAATAGACCAATGGGATAGAATAGAGAGTCCACAAAAATAGATCCACACTTTTATAGTCATCTGATTTTTAACAAAGTCACCAAAGAAATTTAATGAGAAAAAATGACAGTCCTTTCAGCAAATGAAAGTTTTTCAACAAATTAAATAGTTTACAGCAAGTTTTTCAATACAGGGTGCTAGAACAAATGGATAAATAGGGGTGAAAAAAGCATTGACCCTTACTTTATACCATACAGAATAATAACTCAAGATGGATCATAGACCTAAATGTAAAAGCCAAAATTATAAAGTTTTATAATATATACAGGATAATATCTTCATGGTCTTGGGAAATAATGTATTTCCTAGACAGGATTCTTAAATTTTTTAAAATATGGAATTTTATAAAATTTAAAAACGTTTGTTCCTTAAAGTATACCATTAAGAAAAAGTAATGACAAGCCACATTCTGGAAGGAAATATCTTCTACACATATCTGACAAAGGAGTTATATGAAGACTATAGAGAGAGCAACTACAACTCAATAATAAAAACACAAACAATCCAATAAGAAAATGGGTGAAGACTTGAAATGATACCACACCAAAAAAGATATATAATTGGTCAATAAATACGCAAGAAGAAGCTCAGTATCAATAGTTATCAAAGAAATGAAAATTAAAATCCCAGCGAGATACCACTATATACACATTAGAATGGTTAAAATTAAGAAGGCTGAAAAAAAACAAAAATAGGTGAAGTTGTGTAAAAACTGAAACTCATATATTTCTGCCAGAAATATAAAATGGTCTAAATCACTTTGGAACACTGGCAGATTTCTATAAAGTTAAAAATATACATATCTTATGATTTAGACATGCCACCTTTAGCTACTTATCCCAGAGATATGAAAATGTATGTACACAAAAAGACTTATACAAGAATGTATATAATAGCATTATTCACAATAGCCCCAAGTTGGAAAAATTTCAAATGTCCATCAGCAGGTGAATGGATAGACAAATTGTAGTACAGAATATAATGAAATACTACTCAACAATTAACAGGAACAAATTAAAGGCATGTGTAACAACTGATTGAATAAAAGAAGTCAGCCCTAAGTAGTATATACTATATGCATCCAGTTATGTAAAGTGTCAGAACAAGCAAATCTAATCTATTGAAATAATTCAGAATAGTGGATTCCTATGGGAATATGGATTGACTAGGAAGGGAGCACAAAGATATTTCTGAGCCGATGGTAATGTTTATATTTTGGTTGGGGTGACTATTGCCCTAGTCAAAACTAACTGAATTTTGTATTTATTATCCCTGCATTTCCCTGTATGTAAATTTTACTTTAATTATGAAAGAAATGAATTAACCCTTACCTATATTATGAAGCATATAACCACTGTTATGTAAATGTTTTTTGGTATATATATATATATATGACACAAGCTCTGGCAGGGATTGGTAATTAGATTTATTTTTCATGAAAACCATTACAACTGGAAATTATTAACTTTCTCTCCCTTAGTAACTGAGGATTCTTACTTGGTCAAAATATATTTTATGAGTGACAATCGAGAGAGAAATTACCAAATGTGGATCAAGAGAGAGAGATACCAAGATTTTAAGCTTTTCAAATGTCATCTGCCTTTTTTCATTGCCATACCACTGCTGCATGGTATAGAGCTGGTGTAGAACAGCCCTCCCAAAAATTTTGAATAAAAGGAATGGATGGATAGGAAGGGGAAAAAAGTAGAGGAAGAGGAAAGAAGAGGATGTCAAGGGAGGAGAAAGGAAGAAAAGAGGGTGAGAAGTGATACCCAAAGTGTGTAAGGCTCTGAAGGCATATCCTAAAGGGCTATGTTGGCTTTGCTGTCCTTCTGCCTATCCTGGGGACATCTGCCCAGGAGACCAGAGCAGCCCAACTGCTCAGCCTAGAGGGAGTGCTGAAAAGATCTCATATTTTAGAAATAGCCTGTGTGATTACAAAATAGATGCAGCATTGAAACCTCATTCCAGGAAGCAATTCAGGGAAAGCAGACATTTAAATTGACTATGATTATCACATTCGAGAGATGGCTTGTAATAAATGTCTGTTTTTCTCCAAAAATATGGACAGAACAGGCATAAGAAATGTAAACTTAATAATTGAGAAACCAAGCTGTTTTCCCACAAATGGAAACTTTATTACACTGCTGGCTTTTACCATAAGAGAGAGAAATGATATCTGAGCAGTTCATTGTCCCGTTATCCCCACCCCCCCCCCCCACCTAAAAGAGAGGGATTGAATCAGACAGAGCTTGTAAAAAATATTGTATTTGTATCCAAACAGCTCATGTGATGTGAAGAGAGGACAGACAGAGGACAAATCCAGGAATATATAATATCACATATGAACCAGTGAGATCAGGCAAAGTGGGCTCAATTTCCAGTTCTACTAGGGGCCTTGTATAAGTCATTTAACTTCCTTATAACTCAGTCTTTTCACCTGCACATTGTTCATTTGTGAAGTGAATATAATTTTTCAAAATCGGCTACGTAAACAATTTCTATTAGGTAAATTCTACTTTTCCACAAACTTCCAATATATTTCTTAATTGTTAAAAATTCCTCAAAAAACAGAAATGAAAAGCTCTACTGAGTAATGTGACCCGGTGGTATTACATTTAATTTGAAATGTACTAGAGATTGTCCTGACTCTGCACCTTCTACATGTCATTAGATTCCCTCAGTCTTTCCTTAACTGAAGATATGTCTCCCATGCTTAGGGATATCTTAAAATTCCAACTTTAAGGGTTCAAAAAATCTTTTTAAAATTGATAATTTAACTCTGTTGGACTACAATAATATTTTTCGTTAATTCTAACCAGTAGATTCCCTAAAGCTGTCATCACTGGGAGCCCCTAACTGATTGAGATGTGCTATCATTGCAAAGGTTAGAGGCTTCCAGTGTTTTCTGCTATCCCAAAGTGATATTTCTGGACATAAATCATGGAGAGAGAAAATAACAATTTAAAATAAAACACCCTATTGGGTTGGAGACCCAGAAGCTCTGGATGGAGACTCAAATCCATCTTGGAGCCTACAGCTGGCAATGGTCACTAGCCTGGAGATTTCAGCTTCTAGGCAGGTATGTAGGTCATTCATATTCTTCCACAATACCAAATGGAAGCTGTATGTTTACCTTCGCAAAGGTGGCACCAAATCATGTTCAGTGTGCTGCCACTGATTATCTGGTGGTGGTGATCATCACTGCCACCACCATTAGAAGTTCTGATCCGCAATTATATAAATCTTTGACACAAGAATGGGGAAACAAATTATTATTATATAATCATGCTTTTTTGATAGTTTAAATTTTTCCAAATGGGGAACTGTGAAAAATCTCCTCAGTGGTGAAATGGTTGAAAACAATGGACACTGAGAATCTGCGTCCTCAGATTTCTCTAGGACTGTTCATTCCAAGAAAGGTGTTTTAGCTGCTTATAAACCAAGGGGGCAACTGGATAATGATTTAAAATTTTTTGTTTTGTTTTTTAAAAATAAAATTGTCAGGGGCCTGTGCTGTGGTTGGTCTGTATGATGAGGAAGTAGACTTCATGATTTATTTCTGACTCTAATGTTCATCTGAGATGACTGAGGGGTAGAATTGCTAATCCGAGTGAATTTTTAAATGTAATCTAAATAGTCATAATAGTGTGTTGCAAAGAGAAGTTTGCTGAATGCAAAGCTTCCCATAAGATGCCTGAGTAAATAACTGGAGGAAAATAAAAAGATGAGTTTATAGTAAGTCTCTGTGGAGTTGCTTGGCAAAATATCAAATGAGTGATGGCATTACTGTCTTTTTCATGCATGGAAAGCTAAAAATAACTTTTTAAATACTGGAACAATGAGAAGGGTGAGGAAGATGGAAAGTGAAAAAATAACTTTATTTTTAGTTTATCTATGAGATCATGTAGGCTTAGGGATCAGAACCCCCAAGTCCATTTTATCTTAAAGGTCTATAGTCATTCATCTTGTGCTGGGCCTTAGGAAACTTCAGGACCTACCTCCAGTTGTGGCCAGTTTGATTTATTATCTGGAGTTCGATATTTTTTTTATAACACTAAAGAGTACACTGAACATCGATAGGTTAAAAAAAAAGTTCAATCTTGAGTTAGTTCCCAAAAGGCACAGTCAGAACAGGATATTAATGGGGATTAATGATGGCATCGTAGTTCGATATTAGCAAAAAACCAAGGTTAAAAATAAACGTGAATACCTCAAGGGAAGCAGGAAAGTTCAGGCTAGCAACAGTATAAGGAGTGGAGTTTTAAAATATGTAACTATATTGACATTATTTTCTCTCCCTCCTTCCAAAATTTCTCAATAATGTCACCTTTAAAAGATTATTATAATTGAATCAAATAAGCCCCCAGAGGAACAAATTATCCCGGTCTACATTTCCTTGCAGTGCTTTTGGTGACTGGTTATTTGCGTGTAATTTCCACCATAGAAAAGAGGTTTCCATGAATAATAGCATGGTTTATTATTGCTATGAGCCCTTGTCAGCCTTTCTTCTCCCCCCTTAGTCAATATCCCAACACCTGCTTAGGCCAAGTGTTTAGTCCTGGGAAAACTCTGGGCAAAACTTGAGAGATTTGCTTTTCCATATGTTTATTTCATCAGAGAATTTGCCATACTGTATTGAAATTTTCTACTTACCAGTCTGTCTTCTCTATTAGAGTCAAAGCTCTGAGAAGGCAGAAACTATGTTTTGTTTTTAATTGTACCTCAGGACCTAGACTGGTAGTTTCTCAATAAATACTTGTTGAATGAATAAGTTAATATTGAGTGTTTTACTACCATCAGCATCATTACAGCAATCACTATCACTATAACCACTACCATCGTGACTATTATCATCACCATAACCATCATCACTTCCATTACTACCACAACCAACAATATCACCATCGAAACATATTTGGTACCTAATCCTCTTTGGGAAATCTTTCTCCAGGGGCCCAGAGCCCCTGGCTCCTTAGAATTTTTCAATTTATACCCATCCTCTTGGGTCCTTTTATTCTAGGAGACAGCTACTTAATTTGGTATAGTAATTCTGTTACAGTAACTAATATGTTGGTAATGGTGCTCTAAAGTGATATGATCTGAGAGTAAGGAGAATATCTAGTTTTAGCTCAGCCACTTATTTGCTGTGTGACTGTGAGTAACATCATTTCTAAGAGCCTCTGCTTCTTCACCTAGAAGACCCCTGGAGAGTTTTCCAGATCCCATGCACTGGTTCTCTGTGAATTTCAACACAGATCTTCTATCGATAAAGTCTCAAGCCAAAAGAGCAAACCTGTACTGAGGTGAGATGTTAGTAGTTTCACAGTGACTAAGCAAGCAGATCCGCTTAATAAGCAGATAAGCTTAGAAAAAGCAACGGTGGCCATTGCAGCAGCAGCGTGCCTCCCTGGACAACTTCTCTGCCCGCGGTTTGCTGCCAGATGCAATCAGTCATGGCGTAGAAACAGACACAGACAGGTAACCACCCAGCAGTAATGCCAGGCTATTGTCACTGTCTTCCCCTTTCCCCAAGACTGTGCTGTGCTTGTCACAACATGGCATTACACATCTGTTTTGATACTCTGACCGCAGCTCAGAGTCCATGTCTGATTGCTTCATGGTAATCCAGGGCCAATGATAAATTTCTTCATTAATGCCCTGAGAGCAAGATAAGTTTTCAGATGGCACAAAGCTTCTTTCTAAAAATTTCCTGGCAATCATCTCGGGGGTACTGTCACATCAGATAAGTGGTGGAAAGAAAACAGCAATTAAGCAATGTAATTTAAAGGAGAAAGTGTAGCTTTGGACAAGTTCCTTCTGTTTTATAATTTTCTCTTCTTAAAATGTTTCTCTCTTACATCAATCTGCAGAGTAGCTTTGATAAAATTTACCACTTAGTATTTAGAAGAGTCTAAATCAAAGGTAGCTTATATAAGGCAATACTATCTCAGACCCAATCCTAAAACAATGAAATTACAAGACTTTTAGACTTTCTTCTCCCTGAGAGAATCCAGCAGCCCAAGGCTGTCCAGATTGTCATAAGCTTTTCCCATTTTCACATCAAAGGAAAGTAATAGCAATGTAAAAGAACTAAATAAAATACTGAATATACAGAGCACTGTTCTGAAGAATAAAAAAAATATTCTTGCTGCCACCTGGAATAACAAATGCAGTTTGAGTACAGGGACAAAGTATCATTTTAAAGATGAAGTAAGGCCTGGAGAGGTTGAGTGATTTGCCTTGGGTCACACAGTAAGTAAGTTGCAGAGTCAGAACTGAGAGGTCTGATCTGATACTGGTCAGGGCCTTTCCTATACAACACTGCCTCCACTTTCTTGTCAGTTGCAGAATGAAAACTAGCAGGTTTTGAATGAGGTAAGAAGACAAATCTTCTATGCAGGCAAAAAGAGAGGGTTATATTCATTGCATAGGCAGGAAAACTGAGCCAAAGAGGGGTTTACTGCTGCAGTCCTCAATGGGGGTGATTTTGATCCCCCCTCAGTGGACATTTGGCAGTGCCTGAAGACATTCTTAATTGTCACAACTGGTGAAGAGAAGATGCTACTGGCATCTCTTGGGTAGAAGCCAGGGATGCTGCTAAACATTCTCTTGTGCAACAGGACCTCCCCGCCACCCAACAAAGGACCCAGGTCACAGACACTGGACAGTAATGATTTTTATCTGGGGATTGTGTACTTAACATTCACATTATTATTATTATTATTATTATTATTATTAATTATTATTATTAGAAAGTTTACACAGCCTGAGTTACTATCTGTGCTCATTTAGTATCATGTACCCACTTAACCTCTGTAAATTCCTTGCCAATCTTCAGTGGTAGACTTTGCCATGACCAGAGTAAACCAATTTGCCTTTGGGGCCTCAGGTTTCTGCTCCTGCCTCTTGTTCCCACTTTTCCCTCTCCAGGTGCCCAGCCAGGGCTGGGCTGTTCATCCTGACTCTTTCCCGGTGATAGTTGCTCCCAGGAAATTTCTGCCTCTCATCGCTTTCATCTTGGTATGAATTGAAGTTAGTGTCTTACCCCTCCCAGAAAATCTATGTGTTACGATGTATCTCTGTTCTAGTTCTCCTATCCTGTGAAGGGATTTTCCAGCCTTAATAACCAGACTGGGGAGACATTTGAAAAGAATTCCTCAAACAACCTGCAATGGCCTCTGTTCTTCCAGCAGACTGGGACAGCCCCCTGAGAACACATACGCTGCCCCAACCTGTCTCAGAGTCAGGGTTCTGGCTATACTTAAAGCTTTTGAAAACTTTCTTTCTGGGCTCTCTAAATATATCTCATATTTTGAGGCAAATCTTTAATTGAGAATTTGATGGTTTTTGTTTTGTTTTGTTTTCATCTTTGCTTAACTTCACTCAGCAATTTCATGATAGGTTTCCAGGATTTGTGAACAAGAGAGGAAGTGCCTGAATGACCAGAAAACAGTTAAATTTTTTTGAAGGTTTCATCTTTTTTTTATTGATTTTTGGAGGCTTAATATCTTAGTTTATCAAATCGTTATAACTGAATAGATTTTGGAAGAATTTGCAGAGCTCTTTTAAGGATTAAAGGAGATAATAGTTGTGGAAGGGTTTTGAAAACTGTCAATCATGTATTTTGTGCATGTAAACAATGGTGGTGGCGAAAATAGAGATATTGCCCTGAAACGGTCCAGGGTGGGGCTTCTGCCCCCTAACACCTAAAGCCCCCCTTCCAAAATTAAAACCAAACCAAACCAAGCTACTCCCCAAACAGATTCTGTCTTGTTTTAAATCTTGTAATTGGATTATAGATTTTCAAAACCGAACTTTATAGGCTTTTTTTTATTAATAGAATTTCAAGGCAACTTTCATTATGATTATGTGCTTAATTCAAGATTTAATAGCTTCTACTTGGTCAGATGCCACTACAGAAAGTATTGAGTTAGCTGCTTCATGTTAGCTTCTCTCTTGCTTTGGCTTGTGTTAGGCAGTGATTTCTAAATTAGTAAAAACACCATGGGCAAGCAAGCTATGAGCATGCCATTTTATAATGCTTAAGAAGGAATTAATTTATATTAACCACTGCTAGCTATCACTTCCTTTCTCACTGAAAACCTGTCATGGTGATGTTAAAAGAAAAAGGAAAAATGGAATGTTGTCAGTGAAACAGGAGAAATAGTGATGGACTGCTGGTTTAATATATGTTATTATAGTTACTATAAAGAAATTTCTCAATTCTTTAGAATTGTCTTTTCATTATGCAATGAAAATTAACAACAGGAAACAAAACTGACTTTTGATTTTAGTTTTTACCTCCTATTTTTAAGCTCTACTATTTCTAAATTCTCACGTAGCTTAGTTATTAATAAAATAACCAGAAAATACATTTCATATCATTCTTAGTTTAATATTGATTAATTGGGAAAGATTGATTTTATTTAGCTCAAACAAAACTCATAAGACAAAATTCTTACAAAGAGAAAGTTTTTTTAAAGAAAAATTAAGGAAATTAGTAACATAAGGGTTTTTTTTGTTGTTGTTGTTCAGTCTTTGATGGAATGAAATAGCACCTAGCTTAATGTATCTTTAGGAATATTCTGGTCATAAGTCAGCTTTGGTAAGCTTCTGTGCACAAAGGGCGGGACCTACGTGCCGTGTATAACAGTCCAGTCCAGTACTGCCCAGGACCTGGGCATCACTTTTAATTCACCTCCCACGCCAAACCTCCCAGCCTTCCCACTTATATGGATTCTATCTCCTCTCCCAGGAAGTTTTTCCATTGCAGGATCTTTGTATTCTCAAAGATGTTTTAAGATTTCCTACAAAGAGCAGCATGAAAGGTAGAAAATGTCTAGATTTGGAGTCAGCTGACCTGGGTTCTAGAGGAAACTTTGTCATTGACAATGTTATCTCACAGCTTCCTAACTTGCAAAATGGCACAAGTAATACCCACCCTACTTATCTCATGTAATTGTTGTAAAGAATCAAAACCCATTTCATCAACTGTATGGTGAGATATTATTGTAATAGAAGCTAAAATTAGATAGATTCATTTATTTCTTTACTCTTACTATTGTTGTGAAAATGGAGAAAAGCTGTGTCTTGCGTATTTTTTTTGGTGCTCCCTGAAGTTTGTTGATTTGCTTGCTTGCTTGATTATAATCACTGACATTTTTGTCATGGTCAGTCCTCAGTCCCTAGGCAAGAGATTCTTAAGAATAATTGCTTTATAGTATCATGTCATCTATCATCATTTGTCTGAAGCCCCCTCCAAAACCTATAATACTGATATAAGAATTTTGTTTTATAGCAGGGAATTTCAGGCTATAACAAATAAGAGTTTACTAAGTTTAAGTCACAGTTTCAACAGCTCTTAAAGAACTGGCATCTGTACTGAGGCAAATGACACGTTCTTGAGTTTTGTAATCACTAGTAGTTGCTTACCATTGCAGAGCCAACGCGGCTGACTTTGATGGGATTCCCTCTACCCGAAAGGTCCATTTCTGCTCTGTCCATCATATACAGGCAAGCATCCAGGATGCCATCCTCAAACTATTTGAAGGGAAAAATGAGAAACTGCTTAATGTCCACTCTACAAACAAAATACTTTCTGGCAAAAATAAAATGAAATCGCAACTTAATGTTTAGAATTGTGTGTTACTCGTATAGTAATTGCCCATACTCTTTAGTACAAAGAAGATATCCTCTTTTGTTTCTCAGTAAAATGAATAAGAATTTAAAAACAAACTAAAAATATAAACTGAAGTACTAGGAAACCAATATACTCAAGGATCATGAACTGATTTGAAGTTTCTGAGAAAATTGTACAAGTTAATTTAGATGATCTCTCCAACACATTGGCTCCAGTGCCCAAAGCAAAGTAATGAATCATTGACCAAAGTCAGGCCAAAATCTTGAGACCTCAAAAGTATCATGAGTTCTTGTATGCTCAGAAAATAAATGGCTCTCAGGTATATCACAGGAAGGTACTTTAGGCCTGTATACAACATACTGCAAAGAGTAGGAGATTTCCTACTCTAGCAAATGCCTAAGGTTTTCCCTCTTTGAGAGAAGGTAGACTCTAGAGTCAAAGACAGGGCAGGAGATAGTAGATTATATTATCAAGAGAACAGCCTTGTAGTCAGTTTAATCTCCTTCGAGAGAACTGCTAGCCATTTGCAACACCAGTGTTTTCCAAAAAAGGAATAAAGACAAAATAGTAATAAAAATGGCAAAATGGGAAGATTCCATCTATATTGTATCTCACTTTACTAAAGATTTTCCTGAATATAGAAATCTTGCAATTATCTACACAAATACTTGTGACAGAAACCACAATCTTAATGGTTAATTATCATGTAATTCTTTATTACATTTAATTAGAATATCAATTCTGTGTGTACTCTAAACTGATGTGATGGATGCAGTAATGGGTAACTGCACTAGTTCTGGAATATAAAGTACTCATTACCCTGGTTCTTACTAAGCAGCATCTCTCAGTTGTGTCAGTGGGACATGATAGCAGCAAACTGGTGAAGAAAAAGTAATAGTCATAGAACTAGTTGTTTCTCTGCATCACTGCAAACTACTGGCTTCTTTATGCTGAAAGACCCAAATTAAAGGACACCGAATGACAGTAGAGACAGAGAGTGGCTATGCTCAACTGGCTGAAGAGTACTCCAGTAATGCTTGGTACCCTTTCCTAGTCCTCCTTAATGACTTCGTCCTTACTGGCTCTCTCTATATTGTCACATTGAGAACATAAATAGAATCACACCCAGAGGTTAGGATTCAGGGACTCAAAACTAGGGCACTAGACAATAGACAATAGTAAAGGATTGTAAGTCATTCAGGAAGGGGAGGGCTTATAACCAGGGAGCTAGGCAGGGATCCGAAACAGGGGAGGAGAACATAGGTAATTAGCTTGACAGGATGGCAGGAATGCAGGTGAGCTAGCCTGAGGACTGGGCATGTGATTTTCAGGAATAAGTGTACAAGAGACAACCATGAATCTGTTTTTGTTTGTTTGTTTGTCCACAAAGCCAGGTGGACAAAACAAAAGCTAGTGATGACACTGGTCCCATTGGTCAGATTGGAACAGGGGTGAGGGATACAGGCAGTGTCTTTATGGAAGTCAAAACAAGACATTAAGGAAGCCAAGAAAGTATCATGCAACCTGGTGAGGCCAGATTTTTGTGAACTCTCCCCACTAGGTACCAGAACAGTGGTGTATATTTCCAATTTTCTCAGCTAAAACTCTCTAAAAAAGGACACTTTTACCTCCTCTCATGCTGGTAATGCAAAGTTGTTTCTGAATCACAGGACACACATTATAGTAAAATATCATTCATTTGCACCATTGTTAAAATTACCAAACTGAAATAGTTGGGATTATTGAATATTTTACATGAAACACCATTTGCTACTTTATATCCGGCAGTAACTTGAGATTTCAGCTAATGAAACGTCTCTAGGTAAAAGCCCAGTGGGGCTCCTTTGACGGAATGGCAACACTCTCTTCTAATTAGCAGTATCTTATACTAATGCTTAAAAAAGTTATTTCTTTGAGTTGAGTGCACACCTTGCAGTACCCTTTGCAGCTCTATAAAAACACTCTTTCCTTACGAGAAAGGGAAAACTCAGTCCATTCTGGGTTGCAAAGCAATGTCTGAGCTAATGAGATTTCATTGTACTAAGATGCCAAAGCATTTCTTACTACAAGGCCACATTATCCGTAGAATCTCTGATCTTTGTAACATTGTAATAACTGAAGATATGTGATTTCAGCTGATAAATTATGCAGTTGCCTTTCTAGTCTCTGCTTCTGGGCTCTCTGTCTTGCAGTCTCAGATCCTGAAAAGCAGGAAACTATGCTTGTCTAATATTGGCATATGCCACCCTGCAGTGAAACTTATGACAAAAAATATTAAGCAAAAATGTCCTTGACAATGACAAATTTTAAATGGCTCACCTGACCATAGCTCCAGCTTCTACTTTTGATATTATTGAAGTCTCCATAAAAAATAACCCCGATGTCATTCAGGACATATTCTTCTCTTTCTTTATCATCATCCAGGTATACAGCATCCTCTGTATCAGAATTTAAACAAAATGACCATTATCAAATCAGTCTGAATTTATATATTTGAAGTTTTTTTTGGTCCTAAACTGCAGTTTAATCAACAAAATAAAAAGAAAAAGTCCTTTATCTCACTAAAGATAGCTCGTTTCCCAATATGTAATTTTAGCAATGGTGAACCTAATCAGTAGCCAAGATCAGTCTGTAAATGATGACATTTGTCAGCAAAATGCTGACAAACTCTGTCCCTTTAAGTTACAAGCAGCACAATTAAATTGACATGTCTCATTAAACATTTTGAGATTCTGGTGTATCAGTAGTTTCAGAATCAGAATTCTGTGATGCAGATACAAATCTGTAAAGCAGATCAAAAAATAATTTACAACCTATTAATGTTAATAGAAAACTAGCCAAAATGAAATGATTTTTAAACAATTCTATGGCATATTAGAAGATACAGTATCATCTGTCATGCCTGGTTTGTGGCCCATCACTGACAGGAGGTGGGAGGCTGGGGGTTACCATCTTTCAATGAGCATTTCTTGTGGATGCTTTTGGAAGTATGTGCCCTACCAGTCTCTCTGGTTAGCTCCTTTCATTGCAAAGACTTTTTTCTTCCCTGTGGCTATAATCTTAGGAAAGCCATACTCCTCATCTGCCTACTTAGTAATTAGCCTAAAACTTATTCCCAGGGCAAGTGTGAAAACAGCAGAAACATCTTTAACACAGGCAGAACCATACAGGTATACATTACAGTGAGGTAAATTTGAATATTTGAAACAGGGTCAGTTTGGATCCTGAATGTGGGCATGGTTCATTACATTTCTCTGGCCCAAGTCATACCTGCCATTCCTATCATTTTTTCAGGGTTCTTTCCTCCTCATTCCCTGATAAGGCTTTTATCGTTTTCTCTGAAACAGTAGTTATCAACCTTGGCTGCATATTAGAATCATCTGAGTAGATTTAGAGACTCCTGATTCTTGGGCTGAAGTCTGTATCAATTAAATCAGAATCTCAGGGGGTGGGAGTAAGATCTAAGCATCAGGACTTTAAAAAGTCTGTCTATCTATCTATCTATCTATCTATCTATCTATCTATCTATCTATCTATCTAATCATTTATCTATCATCTATCTAATTATCTATCATCTATCTATCTATTTATTTATATTTTAAGTTCTCTAGTGAGTCTGATAAACAACCAAAACTGAGAACAAATGTTCTAGCCCCTTACTACTCAAAGACTGGTTAAAAGACCAGCATGATCAGCACCACCTGGGAGCTTGTCAGAAATGCAGAATCCCAGGCCCCAGCTCAGACCTACTAAATCAGAATGTGCATGTTAACAAGATCCCAGGGGAAGGATGTACACATTAAGGTTTGCAAAGCACTGTTCAGCTCAATCACTTCAATCCCCATATACAGTTTTGATGGAATCCCTTGAAGATTCTTTGTCTTGTTTACTCTCCAATACTACCTTGTTTCTTCCTTTTTCTGTTTTCTCATCTTGCCTCTCATTTTTCTGGTTTCATAAAATTGTAAGTACACATACACACTTACATATGTACTAATGTCAATAAACTACACACATTAACAGTGTACAATTTCAAAATCAAAATAATAAACATAATTATAACCCCAAAATTTCATGAGCCCCTTTATACTCCTTCCCAAGCTTCTCTCTGATCCTCCCATTAATCTTTTTTTTTTTTTTTTATCACTGTAAATCAGTTCACATTTTCAAGAATTTTATTTAAATAGAATCATACAGTATGTACTTTTTGGGTGGTCTAGCTTCTTTCACTCAGTCTAATTACTTTGAGATTCATCCTAATAGCATTTATCAATAGTTCCTTCCTACTAAAATCATTTTATCTTTCTAAAAGAATTTGACTTAAATGACAAGTATGCTGCAACCTTCCCTTAGCCCTTGCAAGTATAAGCTTTGATGCCTCAAACTGTTGGCCTTGCCAGGTTTTGGAGGCAGAATGCCACGGTTTTATCAGCAATCTCTATATAGGCCTATGGCCCCTAAAAGAAAATGACAGCTTCATTTCCAAGTGGATAATACATAAAGAATTGACAACTGAGTTTGAGGTCAATATTTCTGGGTAAAAGCATGAATGAATACCTTTATTTTAAAAGAAAATAATGTGAGAGTATATATAAAAGGGCACTGACTATTTGCACGCACATGGCCTTCCACCAGATGCTATCAAATGTCCTGAAAAGGAAAGGCTACTTTTGTTTTTGTTCTTTTATGATAGTGGTTTAACTGTTGTGACTATCGTAATGATAAACATCCCAGCCAATTGGGTTTTAAATGCCTGCTGTTGAGATAGAAATCTCCTCTCATGACCACCGAGGTCTACCAGTTCCATTTAAGAAAGTTTTAAACATGTTTTCCTTATAATGTGAGATGTTTATGGACTTGTTCCATAAGATTTGATTATAGAACTATTATAATAGGTATAAAAAAGATTAATGAGTCCAAATAGATAGCCTAGAAATAGATGTTACAATGTGTATATATCTATGTATAAAATTAATATATGTTAAGGAAGTTTTGTAAACCAAAGGCAATAACTAAGTGTTCATTAAATTCAGCTGAGAAAATTGATTGTTTGGTAAAAGTAAATTTTCTGAACATCAAAATAAACTGAAAAATAAACTGAAAATTAATTTAAAATCTGAATTTAAAAATAGAAAGCTAAAGAAATCTAGAATGAAATAAAGGTCAATATATATTTCATCTCTAGATAAGAAAGTTTTATCTAAATAAAATAATACAAAAAATAAAAAAGAAAATGATTAATGCATTTTATTTAATATAAATGTAAACTTGATTTTCAAATATAATAAAATTTAAAGTATATAACAAACTAGGGAAACATTTGCAACAACAGAAATTGTTAGTAAACTCCCCTTATATGTAAGAAATTCCAATAAACTGATAAATGTGTTGATTGAGAAATATGAAAACACAAAAATTATTTAAAAATTATAAAGTATATAAAAGAAAGATAGCAAAGAGAAAATTATTTCATAGAAGAGGCAATATGAACATATATACATAAAAACAATTTTAACTAAATTGTTTCCAAGAACTGCAAATGTTTAAAAGGAAAAAAATATATAAGAATATACAGTAATATTTTTATAGATAAAACTTTCTTTTTTGATGTCAGACCTTTTATAGGTATTATTGAATGCTAAAAGGCAAATGAATCATATCATGGACATCTAAAGGGATGACTGATTTTGCATCCAGAATTCTTTCCCAGCAAAATTGTGATTCAAATGAAAGTCAACTAAAAGGCATTTTTGGATATGAAAGGACTCAAAAATTAGATTACTTGCACATCTTCTCTATAAAAATTGTTCAGAGATTAACTAATTGAGAAAGATACAAATATAAAAGCATTATAAATATCAATAAAAAAGTATTGAGAAATGATGTAAAGCATTATTAACAGCATGAAAGTAAAATTCCAGATGATTTCAACATAGAAAGGATAGGGGTTGAATGGAAAAGGTAAGTAAATGTTTGCAAAGGTTCCTGTCATGTTTTGAAGAAGATCACATACATTATTTTTAGACATTGAAAGAAAAAAATAAGATTAAATATATTATTGAAAATTTTAAATTTTTCTTAAACACACAAAGGTATTTTTTAAATTGCTCAAACAAAATATGAAATATTAAAGCTACAACTAAAATATTATTTCTCATTTTTTAGATTGGCAAAAATGCAAAAATTTGACAACATACTCTACTGGAACACTGTGCAGGAAAAAAAGATACCTTTATATATGTCTTGCAGTAATGCAAAATTTTATACACCAGTGGACGGGAAATCAGAAATATATAGCAAAATTGCATTTGCATCTGTACTTTGGCTTCTAGAGACCTGTCCTAAACACTTAAAATGCCATACACACAAAGGTATTCTCTACAGCTCTATTTCTCATAGCAAAGTACTGGGCAAAAAGACAAATATCTGTCAAAGGCAACTGATTGAATGAAGTATGGTCATCCATATAATTGAACAGTATGCCCCTGTATAAAGGCATTGGAAAAATCTTTATATATTGCTATGGAAAGATATCTAGGATCTGCTGTTAGATGAAAAAAGGCAAGGTGCACAAAAATATGTATAATTTATTATCTTTTATCTAAGAAAGAAAGGAGGTAAATAGGTAGTTAGATACATATTTATATACACAAGTGTTTATATTTTAAAATGTAGACATAAACCAAAAATTAACAAAGTTATTATTTCAGGGGTAGGGAGGATTAGCAGTTACACTTTCTCTCTAAAGTATCTTTGTTTTGTTTTGTAAATTTGACTTTGGAGTCATGTAAACATTTTGTAAAGTTATAAAACAAAACTACATATAATGAAAGACCAAGCGCTTTCTAAATAAATGAAACCAAAATGAAACAAATGAACATCACTGTGTAACCACAGAAAATTACTTTGTTACTTTAAAACAGAGCAATTTCACTGTACATTCCCAGTAGAATATAACATAAGGATAAGAAAAACTGCAAAATAAGCAAAAAGAAAAAAAAAAGTAAACTGTTTTAGTAATAGTTTAGTAATATTATTAGTAGTAATATTGTTATTGCTATTTTGAAACTAATATAACAAGTGATCATGTTAATGACATTAGAAACCAAGATTTGCAGGATAAGAGAAGGAATGCATAAACAAAATCAAAGAAATAAAAATTTAAACCTTATATCCTAACCTTAAGGCATTTGTTACATAATATTCATTTGCAAATCATTCTAGATTAAGGAATAGATTTCCTTAATTTTATTATTATTATTATTTAAAATGAAAGCAGGGGAAAGGCTTTCTTTCAGTTTTCTTTTTTTTTTATAACTTGCATGCATAATAGTACTACAGCTGTAGACTAATAGTTGGACTGATTTTAAATAGGAATGGAAGCAGGTAAGGGTTTGACTACAAAATGAACTTTTTCTTTAAAATCCTTGTTAAATGGCTCTAAGGTGGACTCATCCTTGGAGAGCATCACACTGCATGTGATATACATGACTGCTAAACCCCTCTAGCTGCCACCAGTTTCTGCAATTTATCTGTGTGCTTGCACTTCTCTCAATCCTTTATGTGTGCTCTACTCCTTTTCTCTTCTTGATTCAAAAGAAAAACAAACTGATTGAATAAATAAATAAATTAAATAAATAAAACATTAAATATTACTTACATAGTGTAATTTATTCACTAACAACACATCAGGATAAATTTAAAGAACTTTTGTCTGAAAATGTTGCCTGTAGACTATTGTGTAAATGTGGCTACTTTGAAAAATAATCTTGAAACTGTAAACTGAAACATGTTTGGTCAGATTGTATCAGGCTTAATTTGTTTTCTTTTCTTTTTCCATTATTAACACATTCTGCTATTAAGGAATATATATTTAAATTTTTCTGCAGAAATCTTAATGAGTATAGAGTTTTGGAGTAGGCAGTTTCCTTGTTTCTTTCTATCCACTCATGTCAGTTAAAATTTTTGTTTCTGGCCTAATAGATCCTTTAATATTTTTAGCTAGAAATCAGTCTCATAAATCTATTTTAGAGAATACTTTGTGAAAAATAAAAATATTTAGCTTTGTTAATAACTTTTCCAAGCTGAACTCCCTCTAGCAAGATTTTTTTAATGCTTTTATTTACTATGAATTTAGATGATGCACTTTTCCTGAAATATTTCATAACTTTTTTTTTGTATTTTTGCCATTTGAAAAGGTTGTGGTGTAGTTGGTCTGCAATTAAGTTGCAAATTTAAAACCACATTTAGCTTTGTAAATCAACATATTGCTGTTTCATTCCTGGTATATCATCATTCCATTTACAGCTGGAACTGGAATCCCATTATCTTCTGGCTACCATTTACTTCTTCATAGTTAACAAAAGAAAAATGTGTAATTCAGTGAATGAGTTAAGTACCTTGTCAGGAGATGAATTTCATTTCATCACAATTGAAGTATGTTTTCCCACTAAAATAATGACACAAGTTGAGGGCGTATCACTCTGAAATTGGAAGACTTCCTCACTTACGGCTCCAAGGTGGTTCACTCAGTTGAATTTTAGATTATTACTCTTTTCTTTGTTCACCCACTGAGGGGTGTCACTTTAGTGGTGGGAAATGGCCATTCTAACTACTGTTTTGAAAAGATATAAGAAGAATATTAAAAAAAGGATATATATGAAGGGAAAGTCTGGTTACCTCCTCTCATATGGTTGTGCTTATGCTCTTATGGCCTGCAGATAGATTTCAGAGATTCTTTAAGAGATTTTCCTATTTCTACTAATCTTTACAACACTGTTAAATGTTTCAATCAGAGCATACTGTAATAATCATAAACTTAATTCCATTATAATAAAAAATCAAGCAAAGGATTTTAGGAAAAAAATAAATTGAAACTGAAGATGTCGGTAATAACTCATGATTCATTTTCTCTTTAAAAATCACATTTTCTAGCTCTGTCTACTAAAAATAACTAGAAAAAGCTACCAATGTAGTAGCAGCAACAGCCCTTGAGCCTGTATAATGGTCTCTAAGTACCACTCTTCCTCTTCCCCTCTCCCCACCAAAGGGTCCAGGGCTCTTTAAAATAAATGATTCAAAGAGGTCTGTGTCAGGAAATGTACAAGACTAGACTGAAATATGTCTTCCTACCAGAAAACAAGGAGGTTATTAAAGATTGTAGAAGTTGTGATAAAGGAATAAAAAACCAACTTAGCTCCCACCAGCCAAGAATGAGGCCATTCAAATATCAAATATAATGGTCACTGCAAGAATTGGAATAAAATATTTCAATAATTATAGATTCATAAGGGTTCTAAAAAGTCATTGATCACCTTTGTAAGTTGTTAGAAACAAACTTATTATTCTAAAGACTTGGAAATAAGGAAAGAAACATGTATCTAGATTTACTTATGTAGATACTACTTCAAAGCAACAAAATAATTGATGTGATAAATGTAAAAGAAATGGCAGGTTAGAATGCCACCATTTGCAATCCTTCATGAACTAATGGATCTAGACTAAAATTTTTTAAAGGCTAATGGGGAATTTCATAGTCAATGGATGGAAATGATGAAAGCTGATCCTATTGATAAATCTAAACATCAAAAAGATTTGCACACATATACAAGTCTAATTTTTAAAGATGTATGCTAAAATATGTAGGGATACAATAACATGATGGCTGGAATTTGCTTTAAAATACTAAAGCAAATATGATGGAAAAAATAAATGAAGCAAATGTGGCAAAATATTGATAACTATTGAATCTGGAAGATACATAAATAGGTATTCATTGTACTATTCTTTGTGCTTTTGAGTGTGTTTGAAAAATTTTATAATAAAAATAAACTTTGCCAAAGGATATAAGAGAAAACTTGAATAAATGAAAACATTCAAATGTTTCTAATTGGATGTGTATATTTAATACTGTAAAGATATAAATTCTACGCACATTAGTCTGTACGGTTAAAGCAAACCCAATCAACATTCCATTTTGATTTTTCAGAACTCTGCATGCAGATTCAAAAATTTATCTGAAAAGGTAATGTGACAGAATAGCCAATAAGTAAAATGTTAAAAAGAAAGAAAAACTGGAGGACTTGCCCCTTGACAAATTGAACTTTTGACCCCAATTCACCCAATCCTGTATCCATGTCCTTTGCCATGTAAATAGCCATCTTTCCCTCTTGACTTTGCACTTACTTTGGTTAAAGGGGTGTTAGCAGAAGTGATGTAAGTAAGTGTTTGAGATGTCCTTGCACAATTAAGCACGTACTTTTGCATTTCTACCAGGACCATGAGAAAAACATACCCCAGCAAGTCCACTAGTCACAGGAAGATGAGAGACACATGGAGCAGAGCATCTCCACAATCCTGCAATAACAAGTAGAGTCTCTCCAGCTACTCCCACCTGAAGCAGAGCTGGTCAGTCAAGCTCAATCTACATTAGCCCAACCATAGTCAAGTGCCAGATATATGAGATTAAATGCTCATTGTTGTATGCCAGTAAGATTTCCTGGTTCTTTCTGATGAAGCATTACTGCAATTATAGCTAACTAAAACAAAGCTTTAATTAAGTTGATTTGGCACAGTAATAGATAAATATGTGGATAGAGTTAGATCTATATTAAAGCTTAGTATATGATATAGATGGCATTTAAAAACAGTAATGGCAGATCTGATCAATAAATGATGTTTTGACAACTGGCCATCCATGTGGGAAAAAAACTTCAGTAAGAGCTCTTTCTCTCACTATATCAAAATTTATTGATAGATTTAAGAGATGCATATATACCTCTTCCTGAAACCCTAAACTCACTTAAATTGTCCTAGAAATATACAAGAAATACAAAATTCAATAAATATATTAAAATATGCTCGACTTTACTAATAACTAGAGACATACAAACTAAAATAACCATAAAATACCATATTTTACCTACTATATAGGCAAATTTTAAAGCAAATGGCAACACCTAGTGCCAATGAGGTCATGAAGAAATGGATACTCTTGTGTACTGTGACTGTATTATAAAGTACTGCAGCCTTTTTAAAGGGTAACTTGGCAGTATCTATACAAATCTAAAACATGAATTAACTTTGACCAAGCAATGCTGTTTACAGGTATCTATTCTACAGAAATACATTTGTGTGAAATATATGTGAAACATTTAATATAGCATGGTATGCTATAGTAAAAATAAAATGCAATATAGATATTTGTAAATAAAAGACCATATTAATTATGCAACCATATCAAGAAGTCATGAAAAAGAATGTTATGTACTGATATAGAAAACTCTTCAAGATAATTGTGCAAGAAAGGCACAGAGTAACATGCATAACATAATCCCATTTGTTGTTAAAAATAATCCAAACTCTATAGATGTATATATGGACATTAACATGTAAAATTATTGCAAAGTATCCAGAATCATAAACACAGTTAAAGTTGTTTTTCTCTGGAGATTCTCTAGGATTGGAGGATAAAAAGGGAAAGTCCACTTTTTACTATATGTATGAGTATATATGTATATATTCAAAAGGACAATGTATTCAATTAATTGTCAGTTGAAAATGAAAAACATTCAAAAATATATTAAATGGATGGAAATATACCAAAATGTTAAGTGTATCTTATTTTTAGATCTCTGAGTTCTTTTTATGCTTTCATTATTATTACTTCTATAATAAGATTTTTATCACAAAAAAGTTATTTTTTTAAAAATGTGGTTGCATTTAAGTGGAACTACCATTTTAATAAGACGTTATTAAATTTAACTTTTATGTATTAACTTTTTAAGAGCAATATGATTGTGTTCTCTTTTATTATCAATGCCATTATTAAACATCATCATATGTCATAACTTAAAGACTTAAAGAGTCTCCTCATACCCTTTTCTTACCAGCACAGGCTGGAGTAAGCCTTATTCTGTAGTAACATCCATCACACCATAAGAAGATTATTTTGTGATTTAATTATTTGTCGAACAAGCATGCGTTTGGAACTTACAATGTGCCCAGAACTTTCTAGGTGAACTCATTAACACTCATATAATCTCTAAGAGAAAGGTATCATATAATCCCCATTTTATAGATAAGGACACTGAGGAAGAGATAATACGTAAAGTAACTTTCCCGAAGCCATAGTCTTAATAAAAGGTGAAGACAATATTTGGATAGTAAGCTGTCTCCCAAGTGGACTGTGACTCTTGGGTCCAAGAATTAGGTCACTGTGTTCCTCCCCAGCACCCAGATCAGAGCTCCTAGGAACATAACACCATAAATGTCTACTGCAAGAATGAGAGATGAGAATGGATGCCTGGAGTTTGGAGAGTGAGAGAGAAATCCAAGAAAATGAAGGATTTACCTTTAAGTTTTTGGTTACTATTGATGGGAAGTTATAAATTTAGGTGGCACACTGTGCACAGGGAGGAATTCTGTAGCTCAAAACTAGGCAACTCTTTTCTTTCTAGCAACTGAAATAAATCTTCCCTGAAAATGGGCGGGCATGATTGTGAATCCTCAACAAGGCAAAGAAGCCAAATGGGAAGTCCTGATTTAAATTTTAAATTTATTTATGATTTTAAAAGAAGATTGAGGGTAGGAAGTAGAGCTTTATTTTCCATTTTTATTCAGATCTGTCACTTTAAAATACAGTTATTCAAAGCTTAGATAAAAAAATAATATGCCACCATGGAAACTCAAAAAAAAAATCTTTTTGCTTGATAGACTATCAAAAATAGGAAAACTTAATCATTTGCCTCTGGAGATTTTTCTTGTTGGCTTCCTGGTGTTGCTTTTGTTTGCTTTTAAGAGGTATAGTGGGATTTTACTAATCCAGGAGGAAAAATTATTCTCCACTTAGTAAAATGAAGGCTACTACCAAAAGGAAAAACAAACTAACCACTAACTCAGTGTCCTAAAACCTAACAATTTGAAGAGTTAGAAGGCACACACATACTTGGATATGTGTGGTGATTGAGAGTTATACTTTCAAATATATGATAACTGATAGAAAAAGCTGGATCTAGATAGCTCATAAAGTTAGAGAGGCAGCACTGTGGACCTACTGACAATTTCTTAATCCTAAGTGACCTCTGGCAAACAATCACTAGCATAAAACTTGAGAGGAAAACAGATTCCACATGTCATCTTTGGTGAATGTGACATGATACCTCCATCCACTTTACCCAACAGCTCTGCCACCAAAACAGACATTCAATATGCCTTGTAAATAACCACCCTTCCAGTGTGACTAACATAAGACAAGTAGTAAACAAGAATGATCTCATTTATTTTACTGTTCCTCTGGTAGGAAAAGAGAAAATTGTGGATTGAGAAAATTTGTGAGTCAGTCATAGGGCTGATTTTAGGTACACTTGGAACTTACCACTTGCCTTCACACCCAGAGAAAGTAAGAGTTTATAACAAACACGTAAAAATAAATGCTGAGTCTATTGATTTTAGTATCTGTATAACCTCTTTGGGAGAAGGAGAGCTATTCATCACCACCTGGACTGAAAAATTCCTTTTGCTTATTTATATGCTATTTCAAAGTTAAAGCAAGTCTTATTTCCAAAGTCATTGGAATCAAGTCTAGCAAAATGAATTTGGGATTAAAGAAAGCTATAGTGGCCAAGAATGCTATCATATAAGTTTTCTCTGAAGAGAGTGCCTAACAGTTAAAATCAGGGTTTGGTTTTTCATCAAATCCTTTAGAAGAAATAATGGCTTTGTCCCTTCAGAAAGGCAAAATGTGTCTTTTCAGTGAAGAGAGAAACTTCTACTTGCCTCCCCTTTATATAAAAGCTGAACATCACTAAAGAAAGAGGGAAGACTTATTCTGGGTAAGTATAATCATTCTTCGAGGGAGTGGCTTCATCTGCAGAGCAAATGTGATTCCAGACTGGTGTCATCATGATATGTTTTTCCATTTCAAAGTAAATCAGAAGGGGTGGTGAACTCCAGCAGTCTGCGTGTACTATAGGCATATTAAGAATAACTTCCTGCCCATGGAAACTGGGGAACACTGGAGCATATTAAGAAGTAGCATTTCCAGAGTCTGTGCTTTTTTTTCTGGAAGGTTCCAAAGCTACTATCTTCCTAAAATAGCTTAATATAGCCACTCTAGAGGCCTGACTTTATCCCTATTAACCCTGGAATGGAATGAATCCATGAAATACAGGCAAGTGGTTCCTCAATATTTGGATCCATTTATGTATCTTGTAAACATGTTGCATTACATTACAGCTTAGATCAATTTAGAAAGTTTATTTGATTTGTGCTAATTTGCCAGTTTTGCTTGTTCAGGGCTTTTTACTGTGCTTAAATATCTTCAGAAGATAGACTATTATACATGAAGCAATTCTACAGAGAAAAATGTCAGTGATTCTTTACTTAGCACATATCCTCAAAGGGAGCCTGTGTCTTTGTTGGCATGCTTACTTTTTTTTTTGTAAGAAAACTTTTGTTTGATCTTATAGTTATCAACCTAGTTTTATTTTTATTTATTTTTAATGGTAAGACTTTCTAATGTTGATTAGAAAATCATAGACGCTTCCTGGCTGGCATTTACTTCTTGTTTCTCATATTACACAAGACAGGATGCCAATGGTTCTGGTTTTAAAAATGAAAGAGCTTATCTTTACCTAATCGGGATATTCAAGTTTTAGCTCTAGCTTGTTTCCTAATTTTCTATATGACCTTGAGAAACTTATGTAACACCACAGTGTCTGTTTTCTCTTTTGAAATTTAAGGCTAATAATCCTCTCTCTGCCTCTCAGAGCGATAATTATCAATTCAATTCAGTAAACAATTCACTGAGCATTAACTCTGTGCCTAGCACCACACCTAGCTGAATGGGAGAAGAATTCTGCTTTCCAAAACACAAAATACAGGGTGATATTGGCTATCAGCATTCTTTGAAGAATATAAAAAACTACACATATAAGGAATTGTAAACCACCTGAATTGGCAAATTCATGTGATTCTGAATTAGATCCTCCCAAACCTGCTTCTTCCAGAAACATCTCATAAACAGCTTTGGTCCTTGAATCTGGGGTCACCTATATGTCACTGAAAATGTTTATTTTGTGCTGTCTGGGCTCTCTTGTGACTGTAAAGACACACTGAATGATATCCACTTGGTATTGTATGTAAGCACTATACTTGGGACTAGAGAATTTACAAAGATAAGCCAGGGGCTGGTCTCTCTCCCCACTCGCTAGCTAGGCCAATGCTCCTATTATATATTTTTGTGCCATGACTTATTTTAGTACTTTTCAGATTGCAATTTGTTTTTATTACTAGCTCATTTGTTAAACCTTTGCTAGAAGCTTTATGAGGGCAAAGATTGTCTTTCTCACCATCATATACACAGTGCCTAATTTAGCATTGACCCTTAAATATTTGTGAATGAATAAATAATACTGTTGTATTACTCATGGGTAATTATGTTGTCCTGGTATGGGAAGAGACATACTATCAATATTTAAGCATTGGACTGAATGAATGAATGAATGAATGGCTCTAGTTTTAGTGTGTAAGTTTTGGTGTGGACACAAGGGTGTCTGAGAGAAAGGGGTGCTGGTTATTGTTAGCCCAGGAATACCAGTTCCGGCAAATTACTCCATTCTGTGCCAAAGGGCCCCAAAGACATGTAAAATTACAAAACAAATAGTATAAAGATGAATTTCATAATAAAATAAAAGCTGGTTATATTTTTCTACTGTCTGTTAAAAGCATCCAGATATTAGAAATTTATTGATTTCTTTATATTGAATTTAATTGATTTCTTTGTTTCAAAGAAAATACAAAAATTACATTGAATAAAAAGGTAGAAATACCAGATGTTAACTTGGTGTCGGCTACTAAGAGAGAAAATTACATTGAATAAAAAATTACATTGAATAAAAAGGTAGAAATGCCAGATGTTAACTTGGTGTCGGCTACTAAGAGAGAAAAATCTACATATACATGTTCCTACAAACAGAATCCTGCAGACACTATATGTGTTTTTTACTTTATTCAAGATGGTATGGTGTGAGATTACATTTATATCTGATCTGTGATAATAGGTGCAATGAACCTAAAAGCATTTACTTGAAATTATTAAATCAATGCAGCAAACATTTATCAAACATCATGTACCAGGCACTCTGCTAGGTATTAGGATACAAAGCTGAATGAGGTAAGGGAAATCAGTGATGTGAAATGTGGTGGAAATGGATCATCAAAAGAAGAAAGACCAATGCCCAATCAATCAAATCCTGCTCCAGACAGAGTATGAAGCATAGATATGGGACATCTAAATCTTTCAGGACATACTATCTGGCACTAAGGTTATACAAGCAATCTAAAACATTCTGAATTTAAATAGTGAAATGTATCCAATGATCTAGACTTTCTGAGTGGTCAGAAAAACAAGACAAATTCACAATAACTGTCCAACTCATTGTTGCCTTTGTGGGTACAGTTCTCTCTCCAACCCCCTGGGAAAAAGCTGCCTCATGGAATGAGTCTGAAGCCAGTTAGCAACATTAAATTGAAAAAAACTAGCTGATAATTCTCCCTGCATCCACCCCTGTCCTTACTAGTGTGGTATTGACCCTCACTAATGATTTAGTGATTAAGGAGGATAGATTGCCTATGAATACAAAGCAAGCCGAAGTGCTCCCAGGAAGACAGCTGAGCATTTTTTTTTTATCAATAATTACTGTATGTGCACATATAATTTCAACCCAGCATCCTAAACCACCTTGGATGTCACTTCCACATTGAGTGTGCTGTTTTCAGCATCTTGCTTACCTTGCTCTCTTTTGACAACCTCTGATTTCCTCTTTTACCTTTGCTACTTTGACAATGACCAAAGCCCTCTCTATTTAACTGCTTTCAAATTGTCAGACTGTATCTCTAAGAGTCCTTCATTATGAATTAACATATGCAAGCACAAAACCAGCTGATTTTCAGGCTACGATATATTTGATTGTGTGTGGGGTTCATGATACATAGCCCTTTTGGGGTCATGCCTTAGCTTCTAGGCTGGGAAAACCACACAATGAGTGTGATTTCATAAACATTCTCTGAAAGATGTAAGTATTGACATAAAAATATAAAAAGTTGTTCTCTTAAAAGCTAGCACCAGAATTTTTCTGGATAAACTGGTCTTCAAAAAGTGTGTGGTCCCTAAAAGCCTGATCATTGGAGGAGCCAAAACAGCAAAATAAAAAGGCTTGCTAAACTTTTTGCTCTGCATGACAGAAGAAAGAAAATTTGCTCCTGATAGAGGATGGGAGAGAAATTTGGAGTACAAAGAAGAACAGAAAGAGAGAGAGAAGAGGCAAGAAGATGGGGAGAAATTAAAATTAGGATTAGGGAAAAGTTCACGAAATTTTAACAGTAAATATACTCTCCTATATTTTGTGATTATTGATTTGAGATTATTATGTAAACCAGTGGTTCTCTAAGTGAGGTCCCAGACCAGGAGCATCAGCATCTCCTGGGCTGGTTAGAAGTGCAAATTCTCAGGCCCCATCAAAGATCTCTTTGACCTGAGGGTGCTGCACAGAAATCCATTTTAGCAAGTCCTCTAGGTGATTCAGATGTGCTCCAAGTTTGACAGCCAAAGTAAATCTTTTCTCCCTCACCCTCCACGTTAATTTGCAATAATATCTAGACATTCATATATGTTTTGTGGGACTGTTTTTTTTTGTTTCTGAGGCAGCATAGATGTCAACACTAGGAGAAATGGGATTCCTAGAGGTAGAAATGGCTGTAAGGACAGAAATACCCAAGGAATTTGCAGAAATGTTTGTCCTTTCACAGGCCAAGAATTAGGACAATTGCAGAGTTTCCTCTGTGTTTTGGGGAGTAGGGAGGACCCACTTGCCATGTTTCTGTGATAAACCTGCTTCCCACTTCCAACTCTCATGTCTTCTCTATCAAGCCTCCAATACTCCCTCCTTTCTTTCTGTTCTTCACAAATGTCTTTGCTTTACACTTCACTGAGAAAAAGAGAACTACAAAATGACAACATCATCCTCCTTCCCCTCCTTGATTCAGTGGAATCTAGAAAACCTGTGCTTTCGCCCACCTCCTACTTTGCTCCTTTCACAATAGAGGATGGATAGCCCCATCTATCAAGCCCTTCATCTGTTTCCTGGATCCCACCCACTCAAGGATTTCACTCTGAAAGTTGGTGCTACTCAACCCTGGCTCCAAGAGTCACTTGCAGAGCTTTTTAAGAACCCTAAAGCTCCAGACAAATTACCTCAGAATGTCTGGGTGGGCAGACTACATTAGTAGATTTTTTGAGCTCCCCAGGTGATTCCAATATGAAGCCAAGAATGTCAACCCCTGCCCTCTCTGGGCAGCACACTCTCTTTTTCTTGGTTTGTCTCTATCACTATAAAATTATTCCCACTCTCTCCTGTCTTTTAAAAAAGATCTCCTTTGAATTTCATGTCCCCATTTCGGTTTCACCGGAAGTCTTCCTGAGGAGAATGACAATACCTGCTATCTCCACTTCTTCACCTCTTATTACATTGCAGCCCATGCCCGGAGGGCTTCTGTCTCTGGTAAAACAATCCCTTTAAGCTCCCTAATTACTTCTGTATTTTCACAATATATGACCACTGTATTTCCTTATCCTATGCAACTCACCAGCCGCATTTCAAAAAGCTAATTACTGCCTTCTTGAATAACCCATATATCTGGCACTGTGACACCATGCTCTTTACAATGTTGGCTACTTCTTCTCAGTCTAGACTCTTCTTCTTTGTCTAGACTCTGTTGATGAATCTAAGTCCACTTTTGCTCCTCTTTAAACATCTCCACTAGCTCCTGGTGGTGCCAATATTTACATCATTAGCTCAGCCATCTCCCTTGATCTCCAGGTTCACTTATTCAGGAGCCTACTTGACATTTTCACTTGGATGTTCCACAGGTATCACTAAATTAACATTTCTAGATGTAATTCTTAGTTTCACCCCTACATATTCCCTTTCACTGCCACTAGTCTTCCCAGCTCTGAAAATAAATGGCATTACCATCAACCTTGTTGGTCAAAACAGACACCCAGAGTTACTCTTGACTCTACTCTCTTCTTTACCTCCCATGTTTAATCTCTCTGCAATTTATGTTTTAAATCCAAAGAGATCCACTTTGGATTTAAAATGGAGAAGGGATCTCCATTCCCTTCTCATCTCCATTGCTATCATCACAGTCTAGTTCATGATCATCTTTGTCCTGCGCCCAGTTTTCAAACTGATCTCTCTGGTTTTATTCTCATCTTCCTCCAATCAGTGAGGCCTAGGGGAAGTCCCTCTGCTTCTTTTCTGTAATGAAGAATCTAACATTGAGGCCATGTTATCTCCATATCTAGGTGACTCTTCTTGAACAGAAGTACCCAGAAGCTGCTTATCCTGGATACAACTGAAGACAAGGATGTAATCAGGTAGTCAGAGGTTATTGGACTATCCACCTCTGAAATGGTTCTCCTGCAAAGTGAGTATGTCAGACCACATGACTACCCTTTTCACCTCTAGAAGAGTGGTCACATAAATTAAAATGCATGTAGATGTGTACCCCATTTTACACAGATGATATAATCCAGAAAACTGCAAACAAACCAAAGTTTGGGTAATTTATATCATTCTTTAAATATGCTAGGGTGTTGGATAGCTATATGATTTTCTTTTTTTGTAATGCAAAGAAAGTCAATAACAAACTCCTGGTTTATTTAGTTTATAAGTGTGGATTTTCAAAACTCAATTTTCTAACAATAGATCATCTTCTATGTACTCCTCCATCTCTGACTCCTTTGCTGATTCCTTCTGTATCAGACTTTTAAATGCTGGTGTTGTTTAGGGCTTGATGCTACATCTTCCTTCCTTCTTTATGTATATTTTCTCCACAGGAGCAGATAACTCCTAAATTTATATCTCTAATTCTCCAGATTCATATGTCAGGATACCTACATTTCTATTTGGTATCTAAAGTTCTCTCCAATTTAACATTTTCGAAATTCTTTGTTTACTTACTTCCATCAATCTTTTCCAACTCTGTAAATGACATCCTATTCACTCAGTTGCAGAATGTCTTCTATCTGGTTGACAAGATTACTACAGACAGGAGTGCACCTTTGAACTAACTGCACATGGCCCAGTTAATGTCTTCTTTTGCTATCAACTTTGAACATCTGTCACATAGATAAGATTATTGGATACAAGATTATAGGTGTGGTGGGTGGTGAGTTTATACTAATTTTATAATTAGCTCAGTGCCCTCTGCCAATGCTATTGAAATAGATAATTCAAAGTAAAGGTCAGTACGATCCAAGTTTATGTTACATATGAGCAGAAAACGTTGTTGTTCACTTATTATCTATGTGTAAGTCCAGATCAACCCTGATTCAAATGTAGCTCTCACAAACAAGAGTCATTCAAAATTAACAATAATATAGACCCATTTTGGAAGCTTTAGAGAGCAGTGCGTATGATGTAAGATGATGTGAGAAGTCTCCTGCCCCATATAAGCTTTTATATATTTTATTACTTTTTTTTTAAGATCTAAAAATGGGCCCTTTTCCACCAATCCTACTGAAACATTTGCATCTGCCTCTAGAACTTAAAATCATCTCTATGCCAAGTATGGAGGAAGCAAGGGGCAGATATAGGAGAGGTAGAGATGAGGATGGGAAGAAAATATTGTATGTGACAAAGTTTTTAAATTGAATCAATAGAGAAAATCCTGGATTTGACCAAGTTTATTTAAATATAACAAGATTAAATTTCTGCAGCAAATAGAAAGAAAACTCCAAATAGCAGTAGAAATTAAGTTGTATTATTTTAAAATAAAGTTACATGTTTGCACATTCAGAGGTATAGCTTGTGAAATTTGCATCCATTATGCATATAAATAAATATATAAAAGCCTTTAGATATTAAGTCTTTCTGTTCTTGAATTAGGGAGATATAGTCGTTAGCTCCAGTATGTACAAGATCAACTTTAATGTGTTTTTTTGAAGCCAAATTATAGATCTTAATAGTTTTGAAAGTCAGGTTTAATAAGCCTATTTTGTTCACAGAGCAATTGCAAACACAGAGGTAAAGCCATCAATGTTTAGCTGGACAATTAATTCATTGTGCAACTTTAAGCAATATTCAATTGCCTGCAACAAATGGGTAGCAGCGTTAACTTTATATAAACGAGTTTTGTCCTCATATACACTGAGGATAAATTTTACATCTTGTTTTTTAATCATGGAAAACAGTGCATGTAGAAAAGGAACAAGTCTTCTAGAATAGTTATGCTAATTCTCCAAAAAGGATGCATTGTAAATATATGAACTATTTTTTTTAATGAGAAAAATAAATGCCCGCCCTTTACCTTCACACCAAGGATTGAAGAGAATGTATGTGTCTGTTTCTGGGTTTCGGCTGGTGCGGATTATTCCGTAGGGGGTCCAGACGGCAATGTACATGCGGAATTTTCCCACAATGCACTTGGGCGAAGACTGGATAGACAGCCGGACAGACCTGTCCTCTCTCGTCACAACTTTGGCCCCCCACTTGCCCTTATGCAGTTCCGAAACGACAGGAACTGGGACGTAGGTTCCCTTGTTCTCCTGAGGGTAGCGACCTTGAGAAGAAAGAAGAGGTAGTGTTGAGTAGATTTCACAAACCGACTTTGTTCTCACACTGCCATTTTATAGCTGAAGGTGAAAAATAATTTGTTAGACTTGAAATCATACCACTTAGGTTGAATTTCATTTCTACTACCCACTAGCTACATGATGGTAGTCCATTTTCTTAACTTCTTTGAGGCTCAGATATGTCCTGTCTAGATTTTTTTAAAAAAGTACTTATAGGGATTTTTATTGGTTGGTTAAGCCAATGAATTAAAATAAGATGTAAAAATGCCAATCTGGAATGCAAAAACAGAAGTGGAGCTGTGTACTATGGAGGTGTCATTCCCCGAAATTCTGCCCTCTAAAAAGTTAGGGGTATAAAGCAAATTTTTTTTGTTTATTCCAAATGTAATTTTATTATTTGTTCTATCACCTATAATAGGATTATACGTATAGGTTGTTATATGTAACCATTTTTATATTCAACCAGAATGTGTTTACTGCCAGTCTCAATAACTTAGGCGTATGTCATGGGCAAGAATTCAGGCTTCAGAGGCAAATTATTTAGGTTTGAATCTTGGCTTGCTACTTCCTTAGCTTTGCAACCTTTGGCAAATTACTTAACCTTTACAAGTCTCTCTTTCCTCCTCTTTTTCTTCATCAGTAAATGAAGATAATAATACTACCTGAGGATGAATTACAATAACACAAGAAAGATGTTTTGCATGTAATTTGTCATGCATAACAAATTTTCAGCTGTTATTTCTATAGATGATTAAACATCAGGGCATTTTACATGTTTCCAGGCTCATCATACTTTAAGTATAAGCTATCTCAAGGTAAATTTTATTTATCTTTATAGCTACCATTTTGGACCAAATTTTTATTTCATGTGTTAACTTCAGAACTAAATTTCACAAATGGGTTCCTGAAAAATCAAAGTCTTCATTGTATATAAAAAGTCAACCTCACAGCAGTTTTTAACTCTTTAACTTGCTGTTTAATTTATGGTTTAGTTTACAGGATAATCAAATGCACCAATAATTGAAACTGGAGCAAATCTGTCATTTGCAAACTGTTTCAAAACATACTAGACATTTAATTCTCCAAATGAAGAAAAATACATTTTAGACTGTCTTTAGGTTGTTTTGATTGTAAACAGAAGAAAATTCAAGAACAAAAGTTATTTATTCATGCCAATTGTTTTATGTAAAAAATAGAGTATCTTACATTACAGCAAAAATGATACTTCATTTGGCATCTTCAACTACTGAGGTTTTTAAGGTATTTGTCAATAGGTATGATGTTGGAGATGGAGTATCCTGAGGAGTTGTTTGCATTAAGTTACTGCTGTGTAATCCTGTGAGATACTTAACCTTAATGAAAATAATAATTTACATAGTGCAAGTCAGGGAGAAAAATTAGAACCCCAATGTTTTGCTATTTGTTAGGGGTATCTGTTAATCACCACTCAGAATAAACATCATCATAAATTTGATAAAACTTTAAAAATGATTTTCTGCTAAAGTGTGACAGTGTGTAGGTGGTGTTCTTGGGACTACATGGAGATAAGCCTCCAAAAGTCAGCATGAAATTCCACTTGTAAAAGCTGTTTGTTTCAAAGACAACCTTATCCCCATATTTCCTATGTTTGCTTCTTTTTGAGCATGTTCAAACTGGGGTGGGGTGGGGGGTGCTGAGGTTTCTCTTTTCTCCAGAGCATTGTTGCTCTGTTGAAGTATAGGCATCAAAGGCAATATTAGTAAATGGGACCATAATTCATTTATTACAGTAGCTCCTGGCAGCAATTGCTACTAAATACTGGCTTGGATTTAAAATACACAGTATTAAATATGACACAGTTTAGTAAAAATAAACTTTCAGAGATAAAATCTATGCAATAATAACAGACTTCGATTTTTTTTTAAACAAAATGGATGAAAGGAATTTTAAAAGAATTACGTAAGAATTCTCCTTCAAGGATAGCAAAGAACTAGGAGAATGTATCTGAAGTTATGTGCTGTGTGCTATGAGCCTCAGCATCACCTTTGTACTAACATCTACTTTTGTTGGAAGTATTGAAATAACTAGGACAATTACTCGTTTCCATGATTACACTTCAACTTGTGATTTTAAAGACTCAAATTAAATTTGACCTATCAAATTCATGTTATACAAAATAAAAGTTAAAAAAAAAAAGGAGAGGCGTGTTTATTCATGCTGGCTTCAAACCCAATCATGACCTAATTTAAAGACTATGTTTCAATGTTTTTCATTCATGCAACAATGTTGCCTACTATGTACTAGGCATTATTCTAAGTGCTAGGGATACAAAAGTGAACTAGACAGATTCCTGAGTTCATGGGGTTTGCAGTTTATGGGAAAAAGACAATACCTGTGCTATTTATTTACTGTTTTATTTCTTATAACGAACCATGGGAGAGAAATCATTATCAACATCCCAATTTGACAAAATAGGAAATTAAGACACAGGATCATTAAGCAATTTGATCAAGGTGATGTAATTCGTAAATAGTGGGACTGAAATTTGAACCCAGTCTGGCTTAAGAGACTGTGAGTTTAACCACCAAGCTCCACAGCAGTCATATATGTAGAAAATGCTTTGGAGTTGGTGAGAACTAAGTTCAAATTCTGACTCCACAATTAATTATTGGTGCAACTTTGGGTAAATTTCTTAACTGTCTAAGCTTCCATTTCCTTGTCTCTTTGCAATTTAGTTTTAGAAATAGAAAGAAAATGGATTTTGTAATATAATGAAGCTTTATGCCTGACACACAGTATGGGCTGACTCAGGAGATATTTATTGCTTGTGTTTTAAACAGCTACTGGAAAGTAAAGATAGAAGGAAGAAGAAGTAATTTTACCCCCTGTGGTTCTAAATAGGAAGAAAGGTGGGTGTCCCAGGGAAAGCAGTCATTTTTGTTGAGAAAGCTGCCTCTGATACTTACTGTGTGAGTATGGGCAAAGTACTTAGGCTCTAAAACCTTCATTTTTTCTGTAAAGTGTGGGTAATAGTGGTCATAGTTTGTGATGAGGAGGGCAGTTCAATAAATGGCAGTTCTTACTATTATCTCTCCATTTTCTCTAGCTTTCTGATTCCTCTAAGAGGTCTTTTTTTTTCTCCAGGAGTGGGAAGGCAGAATGGGTTCGCTGATAGCCAACAAATTTATAGAATCAAAATTTACTTTCAAAGGCCATTTTATTCTAGTTTCCAAAATCTTGAGCTGATTAATTTTTTTTTGTCAGGAGAATTTATACAAGCCAGCTTGCCACACACAGAGATCCCAAATGATGATGTTCATTATTAACTGAAAAGCCTTGATAATTCTAGAATTATCATCACCTGAAAACCAAACCCCACTCATAATTTCTGATTTTCTGAATCATTTATAGTCACCATAACCTTCATTTATTCCTCAGAGCAGGTATCATCAAATTAGAGTCCATGGACTAAATGTAGTTTGCCACTTAATTGTGTGAATAAAGTTTTATTGGAACACAATCCAATTCATTCATTTGTGTATTATTGTGCTACAGCAGCAGAGTTCAGTAGCTGTGACAGAAATGCTTAAGGCTGGCCCTTACAACAAAGCTTTGCCAACTTCTGCCTTAGAGAATTTTACATTTTATTTATTTAAGGGGTGATTTCTTATAGACACAGAGTCTATGACTTGGGTCTAAGAAGAAAACCTAGTTTTTCCTTCCAAAGAGAAATTTGTTATTTAACCAATAACAAACATCTGTGCTACTATTTGATCATGATTTCATTTCCTTAAAGCCTCCTAGTTAAATTCCTCACCGTCTCAGAGGGTATTGAAGACATAGAGGATTGGTTGTAATTTTTTATTGATATCACTATACCTAGCTAAAATGTTCAATTTTATTACTGTAGTCATTGTTTAGAATTCCCAAGGCAGTTTATGTAGAGATGGAAAAAAAGTGACAGGAAAAAAAAGGCTTTTTCCTGGAGTCCTTAACAACAACCCTGTGAGGGAATTTTCACTGAGATTCCGTGAGGTTGTCACATGCAAGACACCATGTAATGAGGCAGAGGCAAAGACAGGGCTCTGACAAAGGTCTCTGCATTGTAAAGACCATTTTTTCTCTATATCATGCTGCCTCCGTGGAGGTAAGGGGGAGGATGGTGGAGGGATTCTGAAGATGAAGGAATCCAAGAGAAGAGTAAAGTGGGATATGAGGCAAGGGGACAGTGAGGGGATATACTGTGGTGGATAGTAGATGTGTAAGACAGAAAGAAGTATGAATCCAAGGGCTTATTAATTGATGTTGAGAAAGAAGACCTGGCAGAGAAGAGCCTGCAAAGAGGCTCTCAGGCTACCATGCATTTGCTTTGGGAATGTTTCTAACGAGATGTCAGTGACTAAAAGGAGAAGGGTGAGCAACACTGATGATGTGGTCAGGCCATGTGGCACCAGACCAGTGTATGGAAGCAAACCAGGAACTGGCAGTGATTACAGGAATATATATCTATATCTACATCTATCTATATCTATATCTGTATCTATATCTGTATCTATATCTATATCTATATCTGTATCTATATCTATATCTCTATCTATCTATATATCTATATCTATATATGTATATGTACATATATACACACACACACACACATGTACATATGTATATATATTATGATATATTACAGGAATAAATATATATGATATATTCCAGAGAAAGAAAAAAAAACATATTTGCAGGCCTATTCATATTCACTGTATGGAAAAGCTGAGTTTTAATGTGAGACCTGACATGTCAATAGTACCTCAGGGTATTGTCACCTGCTCTATTACACCATGTTTAATTCTGAATGTAATGATTTCAGTGACAGCACTGGGGAAGAATTTTCCATGATTGAATTGTGAGTAAGGAAGTTGTGACAGAATAGTATTTCATTTCACTAAGTAGCCCTTCTTGCCCCCAGGAGGTGGTATGTTTAAGAAACCACAATCAGGCAACACTCTGGAACACTCATGCATCAATATCCATGACTGGCCATCAGCTCTCCTTGGCCAAATCTGGGTGTGAAATGCAGCCCTACACAGATGATGATCATGTACACGTTTGCTATATAATGCCCCCATCCAATTGTATAACTTTTGCATTTAAAAAAAATGAGCATCAAAATAGAAGTAGGAAGAATGGTATCCAAGAAAGGATCCTCATTTTGTTTTTAATAATATAGCCTTTGAAATTGGACTGCTAAACATGAAAAAATTACCAACTGTATTCTTTCACATTTATTTAAAATTGGTGCCATCTTTCCAAGTGATCTAGAAATTAACATATGTTCTTAGTTTAAATGCTTGTTTTAATCTGTAAATTGTTTTTGAGGCCACAGATATATTATCTGTAAGGCAAAATTTAGTTTGTCTATATGCTTATATTGGAATCCCCTGTGCCTTCTTTAATCTCATTCTCTCCTTATACATACAGGTGTGAATACAGAGAAATGCACATACCTTCATCCCATAGCCTCCCAGCCTGGAATTAGGAGAAAGACTGTAAAAATATTTAATCCTTTAAGATTTTATTTTTTCCACCTTGGCTCAGTGGGCCTGAGCTTTTTGCATGGTTTCTTCATAGTAATGTCACTTGTAATTTGGCAAGAGAAATCTACCTCATAGTTAGACTATTATTATATGTGAGGGGAAATTTTACTCTCAACCATTCATTTTAGACCTGAGAACTCATTGCAGGCAAAGCCCTATATAGGTACTATCATACAGAAGAATGTGTTGCATTTTTTAAAATTATTTTTATAGTCAGTTGTTAGCTTTGGAATATTTTTACATTAAAAACACAATATTTTATGTGGTGATTAGCTTCCAAGGTAGTCCAGGAAGGCTACTAATTAGCATATAGAATGGTCAGTGTGGTTGAATATTGTTGCTAATAGAATGATTCTGACTTCACCTTACTATATCTAGAATCTGGAAGAACATGTTTGCCATGAAGAGGAAGTAGGTCCCTGTAATTGAAATCACTGTTTCCCCTTGTGCTCTGTAATGAAGAAGAGTGTATGTCAGGACACCTCAATTTCTCTCATCTCTTGGGACGTCATCTGAAAATCAAGTGGCCATGGTCTGTGTTCCACGTATGCTCTAGTTAGTAAGAGTAACACTGATTGTGTGAGCCTTGATTAATCACCAGAAAATCCCAAACAAATCTTTTTCCCCATCTATAGCCATGCTACCCTGACCAAGCCCGATCTCATCTGATCTCAGAAGCTAAGCAGGTTCGGGCCTGGTTAGTACCTGGATGGGACACCACCTAGGAAGACCAAGCTGACAAGGTCCTTGCAATCTGTGAGGTCGACCAAGGGTTGCCTCACTTAAAAATAATAATAATAAAAAAACCTTTTTCCCCTTGTTCACTTAGATATCTATTTTTCTTATTAAACTGAACTAAAGATACTATCTTATTTGTTTTTACAGACCCACTGAATATCACAATGCCTTGCACTGAGTGGGTGCCCAGTAAATAAATGTCAATATGACTGAATTGAGCTTTTTGCATATGTCTAGTCCCATTTAAGAACATCACAGAGATTTTAGGAGCTATGGAAAGAGATGCGTGCAGCAAGCCAGTTGCCAATTCCAAGCACCCTTCATGTGAAATAAAAATTTCTAAATAAAAATTTCTAGTTCTAAATTTTTTCCTTCAAAAGGTGTTTTCCATTCAGATGTAAATATTTTTAAGCTGAACTCTGACTCTACCTAACTGCAGACTTGCTTTAATAGTGAATTCTTATAAGAGGATTGTCTCTCAGGAACTCATGAATATATCATGTCTCTAGCTAGTAAGGTAAATTTCATGATGTTAATTCATTTTTCTATTTGATTCATTTGTTTTTCCCAAGACGTACCTTTCGTGTTCAAAATAATCAATCTATTTCCAAATGGGTCCTGGAAGTATTACTGTGACAGCATGATGCATGTGGCAGAGCTGGAGGCATGAATATGGTAGCCTTGTAAAGGGAAGCAAACCTTGTTTTAACAGCCTTAGGATGGAATGGGGGTACACAGAGACCAATATGGAATAAGTCCCTGAATAACTCTTAGAAACATCAGGTTACCAACTACAAAAACAAAACAATTTCACCAAAGGAAAAAAAAATTTAAAAAGGCACAGAAATCTTGTATAATACAGCAAAGAGGAGAGAAACACAAATGTTCAAAAGGAAATCATTTCAGTAAGGACCTCCAGGAACCTGCCTTTTCTATTCCATACCTTATTTTATACAGATATAGATATATAGATATAGATACATGGATACATGGACATGTGGAGATTATATATATATATATATATATATATATATACACACATATATATATATATATACACACACACATACATACACATATATATACGTGTGTGTGTGTGTGTGTGTGTGTGTGTGTGTGTGTGTGTGTATATATATATATATATATATATATGGAAAAGGAAGAAAACTTCCTGGCACTGTTTTTTCTGTAGCTCCAGCAAAGTGGGGAAGGTAAGGGAAGCTTCTTGAGGACAGGGACTGAGTTTTGTTTAACTTTGTATATACAGTAGCTTGGGTGATGCTTGAAACATAGTAGGTACTTAATAAATATTTGGTAAATTGAAGATAAGTACTCTTTAAGATATCTTATACGCCTTAATTTTATTTCATTTTTTTTTAATCCTTCCTAAAATTCTCCTAAAATCTTTTTTGGGGTAAGGTATAATTTTGCAAAATATATATGTTACCAGCACTGTGCTGGACTCTTTGGATGATTTGGAAAAAATATGGGTACTGCCTGAAGCTGACCATCAGCACTAAGAAGTGCATGACTTTGATGGCCAACCAAGGCAATAATCTGGATATAAGGAGAGGTTTCCTGGCTCAAGATGCTGCCAACAGCAAAAGGGGGAATGAAGAGGAAAGGAGATAAAATTCAGAGGAAACATCAACAGCATTGAGATACAAGAGTTTCTTCATCTGTGAAATAAGACTGTAGAGCTCCTTCAACAAATTTGACATTTTAAATGTGCTTACAGTATGCTACACTTTAGCTGGGATTACTAGCCATGAGGAAAAAGGTATAATGGAGGCTTCTGAAACATAGATCATTACTGTTGGGTGTGGTAGAAACTCAGAAACCGTGTCTACAAAGTCAGAGAGGATACCTTAGAAAATGTGGCTTTGGAATATAATCTTAAAGGTGGACAATGTAGGGAGGAGCCTTCTCATAAAAAGAAATAATGAAAGCCTGGAACCTAAGGGAGCAAGGAGACACTCAGGACACCTGTGGCAGGAGAGGTAGTTGACTTGGCTAGGTTAAGAACCAAAGGGACCTTTAACACTGTGCAAAGGCATTTAGGTTGTGTCCCAGGGTGGGCTGGAAATGGGGCAGGAGCCATTGAGACACTTTAAGTAGCCTGATGAGATCCGCACTTACTTCAGAAAGATCTTACTGGCTGCAGGATGGAGAATGGTTTAAAGGGGAAGAGAGCAGAGCCGGAGAAACAAGTCAGAAGGCTGCTGATATTTCCAGGAAGGACATGACAGTGTCTCTAGAGTGATAATTATTGTCTCTGGAGGGAAGATAAGTGAAGGCATGCTGGGAAGAAGCAGAAAGCTTGTTCAGGTATAAGATACTAGCTCTGAGTGAGGTATCCCCAGGTTCTGTTCCTTCTTTACCAAAGAACTTTTGAGTGCCTACTAGGTGCCAGGCACTGTTTTAGATGTTGAATATATAGTCATGAGAAAAAGTCATCCCCTCTAGCCCTAGGGATCGTGACTAAGCTGCAAGCCTTGATGAACATGCTGTTTTGTAAAGAGTCTGCTCCAAAAATTAGAGCCTAGTGTGGTTCACCTTTATGCAGATTTATTCAATGAAGCTAGTTTTCTGGAAGTTCCCTAACCATATGTGTGTGTTACCTCATTTGAGGGAAGGCAGAATATTTTTGTTTTTAAGAAAATATCTCTACTATTTAGATGAAGTTGGTTATAGTACATAACATTACAATCTAGATTTGTTAATATTGTTGATTTAATTCCTAAGAAAGAGGAGGAACAGGAGTTAGAGCATTTTGATTTGATATCCAGGTTGTTCATTGGAGAGTAATAGCTACTGTATGTGCATGTGCTTATTTACTGTGACTGTTGACTGCCTGGTTCCTCTCAGACCCAGTGCCTATACCTCCCAGAACCTTAAATAAAAATATACTATGTCGAATAGAGGTAAGTGCTATGAAAAAATAAATAAATAAAGCACCTTAAGAAGATAGAGAGTGATGTGTGTGTGTGTGTGTGTGTGTGTGTGTGTGTGTGCTAATTAGGATAGAGTGATATTTGAGCATTGAAGTAAGAGAAATGAGGAAATGAGCCATTTAAACATTGGGAGAAGAGCATTGATGTAAGTGTAAAAGTTCTGTAGAAGGCGATGCTTGGCGAGCTCAAGGAGGTTGATGTGCTTGGAACAGAGAGAACAATGAGTAATAAGATCAGAGAGAGCCAGATCAAGTGGGGCTTTGTAGGTTGTTTTCAAGATTTTGGAAATTATTCTAATTGAGAAAAGAAGTCACTAGAAAACAGGTGTGGACTGAGTTATTTAAAAAAATCACTTTCATTGCTGTGTGAAGACTGTAGGAGAGCAATCAAGATTGCTATGAAGATCTCTTGACTTCCTATAATATTTCCATTTTGATTACTGATCATGAAAACCCTTCCAATAGAGGACAAAAAAGTGATAATGCTAAAATGCCTTTTCCCTGGGAAAGGCAATACATTTGCTTAAATTTGTTACTCGATGATGTAAAACCTTTCCTAAAAGCTGATCTTAACAACTGGGAGAGAACTGGACATTAGGAATAGGAAGACTTAGTCATTGAAGATGATATAAAAATGTGGCTATTTGAAGTACAAAGTTTATATACATCACAATTGTTTCTAGGGAATCTCTAGCTCTTCCCCAGCCATGAGTTTAAACAAGGCTCTATTGTTCTATCAATCTATGGAGGCTGAACCCTACTAGGATCTAGAGATGTGGAGGAGAGTGATAGGATGTTAGCATCACAATGTCTAGTTTATTATATTTTGATGGATTTCATGAATATAAACCAAACTGCATACTAGCTTTCTGTCCTTCCTCACTTCAACTCACAAAGAATGTTCCACAATTTGGGGGGTTCTGCTACCCTCAAGATGGGCTCTGGAAGCCCAAGGCAAGTTTGGAGGAAGCAAGAAACATACTCTGGACTGAAAGTAAGGATCAAATGCAACAGCTAGCAGCTTTGGGACCTATCTCTTGCATTTTCTCAGTCAACTTCAGGAAGCATGCTATAAGGAATTCTCTCTTACAAGAAATAAATTTCTCCAGTAAATGGCAATTCTATGGAGTCAAAGGTCCATTTGTTTGTGTTTTATCCATCATGTAAGCAAACTGAGGCTTGTGAGTACTAAGAGAAACACTCATTTAATTAAAATCACAGCAACTTGCCTAAAATAGTAGTATCAGCCAAAAGGATAAGATAAAAGTTTAGCTGAATGTCTTCCAAACAGAACAGACCTCTGATGAAATTTTCACAAAATAGTCAATTCTTAATAATTTAATGGTGATAACAATGAGAAAAAGGGCAAATCATTGATAATTCTAACAAAATATTTGCCTGTCTTTGGAATTCAATATATATTATTACAATATATATCAGCTAGTGTTAAATGAATTTGCATTGCCAGAGATAACCCAATTGTTAGTAAAGCAAAAAGCCATATGAAAATATTCTAGGTTTCAGGATGCAGTCCATCTGGTACTAGTCTGCAGGTGGATATTGATAAAATATATACAATAAACATGTTCTAAAACAGATATTTACTAGTGCTTACTATGAACAAAGTAATAGCATTTATCCTGGAGATGACATGGGTAGACATATGAGATGTATGTGATATACTTCCTGTATATAATCAAACATCCAAGTTTAGCTTGTAATTCAAGTCAGAAAACTACTGCCACACAAAAGCAGTGAATTGCTGGTGGAGTTAAGAACATTTTATTACTTCTGGTCAAGATGGCCAAGTAGGTAAACACTGTGCTTGCCTCCTCTCAAGACCACATCAAAATTACAACTAAACTACAGAACAACCATCATTGAGAGTAACCTGAAGTCCAGCTGAACAGAAGTCCTACAGCTGAAGACACACAGAAGAGGCCACCTTGATACTGGTAGGAAAGGCAGAGATGTGGAATGGACCGGTACCACACCCGTGTGTGGTAGTTGAGAATGGAGAGGGTTATCTTGATTGTGGAGGTCTTCCTGGAGGAAGAGGGGTCTCAGTCCCACACTGGGCTGTTCAGTTCAGGATTCCAGTGTTAGGAAGAGAAGTCCTCACAACTTCTGGCTGTGAAAACCAGTGAAGATTGTGCCTGAGTGAGAAAAAACAGCTGGAGTTCCAGGCACTCCTCTAAAGGGGAGTATAAACTTACTCAGTGCTGGGGCAGCAGCTTTAAAAGTACTAGAGGCATGCGGGGAGCAAGTGAATTATCTGACTTCAGGGTGAAGGCTGGAGAGGCAACTTTCTCCCAGAGAGAAGTGCTGATATAATCCATTGTCTCTTTGTTGAGCCCTCCTTGCTTCCAGAGTGCAGGTGCAGACAGACACTAAGTCTGAGTCTCCATCAATCAGGCCTAACACTGTTCACCCCATGCTGGTGATTCCCTGAGACCCCACCTCACCCAACTTATAGGCCCACCCAAGCTTCTCCCACTGGCTTTGCCATAAAAATGGCCTATCTTGGCTCCTGCTGCACTTTTCAAAAATCTCTCAAAGGTTCAAAAAACCCAAAAAACAACATCTGGCCTTGGCAAGCCCCATACCTCTCATTGAATAACCCCAAGCTGGGCACTAGTATCAGTCAGTCTCTGTTTGTGGCTTTGGGTTCTCAAGGCGCCTCTAAGCCTAGTGCAGAAGGCAGCCTTCTGTAGATTGCTTGGTGACTTTTGCCAGGGGAACTGGGAGAGGGCACAGTCTGTGGCTGAACTTAAATTGTGGAGGGCCCATCCCAGGAGGCCCCAGGGCAGGCATGCCCAGTGGCCAGCTTTGGACTGAGCTGGAGCAGCACTTGGGGCTACCTCTGAGGATGACACACCCAATGGCCAGACTGGTCAGGCACTAGAGCCATGCTAAAGCAAATCCTGCTCCATTATGGTAAGCCCCTCACTGACCAGTCCTCACAACCAATCAGCTTGAGGGTCAATGCCTCCCATAGAACTGCAAACAGCAACCAAAGCTCAACTACAACAGGAGGGTACACACAACACACACAAGGGAAACTCCTGGAGCACCCAGCTCAGGTGACCAGGGAGACTGTGTCAGTAGGCCTCATGGGGCACATATCATGTCAGGCCACTCTACTAAGACCAGAATACATAGGAACCCTACCTAATACATAGAAATAAGCATAGGGATGCAGCCAAAATGGAGAGTCAAACGTGTCCTAAATGAAAGAACAGAATAAAACTCTAGAAAAAGAACTAAACAAAATGGATACAAATACTCTACCAGATGCAGAATTCAAAACACTGGTTATAAGGATGCTCAATGGACTTAGGAGAAGAGTAGATAAACTCAGTGAGAGTTTTAACAAAGAAATAGAAATCAAAAAAGGATAGAAACCATAAAAAAAACAGAAATGAAGACTATAGTAGTTGAAATGAACAATATGTTAGAAGGAATCAACAGTAGATTAGATGAAGCAGAGGATCAAATTAGTGATTTAGAAGATAAGGTAACAGAAAACACCCAATCAGAACATCAAAAAGAAAAAAAGAATACAAAAAAATTGATAGTTTAGGGGGCCTCTGGGATAACATCAGGCATACCAATATTCTTGTCATGAGGGTACCAGAAGGAGAAGAGAGGGAGCAAGGTGTTGAAAATCTGTTTGAAGAAATAATGACGAAAATCTCCCCTAATTTGTTGAAGAAAATAGACATACAAGCCAGGAAGTGCAGAGTTTCAAATAAGATGAACCCAAAGAGGCTCATACCAAGACACATAATTAAAATACCAAAGGTTAAAGGAAAAGAGAGACTCTTAAAAGCAGCAAGAGAAAACCAATTAGATACCTACAAGGTAACTCCCATAAGACTGTCAGCTGATTTTTCATCAGAAACTTTGCAGGCCATAAGAAATTGGCAAGAAATATTCAAAGTGATGGAAAGCAAGGACCAGCAACCAAAGTTATTCTACCTAGCAAAGCTATCATTTAGAATCAAAGGACAAGTAAAATGCTTCCCAGACAAGAAAATGCCAAAGGAATTTATTAACACTAAACTAGTATTACAAGAAATGTTAGAGAAAGTTCAAGAAGGAGAAGGAGGAGGAAGAAGAGGAGGAAAAGAAAGAAGAGAAGAAGGAGAAGAAATATGAATAATAAACTGACAATAACTACATATGTATCAACAATTACTTTAAATGTTAAAGGATTAAATGCTTCGACCAAATTATACCAGACAGAATAGCCTTAAAACAAAGGCTATAACAAGAGACAAAGAAAAACACAGAAATTCCACCCCTGGTTATTTAACCGAAGAAACCCAGAACATTACTTCAAAGGGACCTGTGGATACATTTGTTCATTGCAGCATCATTTTCAGTACCCAAGATATGGAAGGAAACTGGATGTCCATCAATGAATGAATGGGTAGATAAGAGGTGGTATGTATACATAAGAGACTATTACTCAACCATAAAAAAAAATGGCATTTGCAACCACACAGATGGACCTAGAGGGTATTGTGCTAAGTAGAGTAAGTAAAACAGAAAGGCAAATGCCATATGATTTCACTTACATGTGGAATCTAAAAAACAAAATAAACAAACAAAACATAAACTCATAGATACAGAGAACATTTCGATGATTGCCAGATGTGAAAGGAACTAAAGGGTGGGCGAAATGGGGAAGGGATTAAGAAGTACAAATTGGTAGTTACAAAATAGTCATGGGGATGTACAATATAACATAAGAAAAATAGTGAATAATATTATAACTATATATGGTGTCAAATGTATACTAGATCTATTGGGGTAAGTCTAATAACCATGTTGTACACCTGAAACTAATATAATATTGTATGCTAACTATATTGGAAAAAAATTTTTTAAATTGAAAAAGAACAACTTTATTAAAGACATAACAAAAATAGAACTTGAAGGATGGGCAGAAAAAATAATGTGTGACTGTCCATTTGCTTATTATAGATGTTCATATTTGCTTCATGAGCTGATCACTGCTTACATCTAGAAAATTCATAAAAGAACTGTACTCAAGCCTGGTTTTCATAAATCAACTTTATAAGTGAATACGAACATCTAATTTAAACACAAGGATGTAAAGGGACCACTTCCTAGGTTGAAACAGTGGAGCCCTGCCTAGGGATACCATGTGAGAGAAGGTGATTGTTCTTGAATATCTGAAAGGCCTTAGGATATATCCCAATCTTCCTTCATTTCCTCCAGTAACTTGTTACCTACTAATTTGCCTAAAATCTTTTAAAATAAAAGTCATTGTTCAATACCTCTTTATTTGTAGACTGAAGGAATATAATTTGGCCTTCATTGAATGACACCCAAGTCCAGACCTTTGGGAAATAGCACAATAGGGAATTTTGTCTAAAACATTTGTTGCTACTCTTAAACTCCAAAGTTTAACTCCAAATTTAGAACATGTATTCGCACTGTCTGCTAAGTGGCCAAAAAATCCTCTCTTTAGGACTTCCTCTAGGCCTGCCTTCCCTGGAAGCTCCTGGTTTCCAAATATCTCCACACTGCACCTCATAAAAACAGTCATTTGGCAACTCCTTCTGAGGGAACTAGTCTCAGCTAACAGCTAATGGCAAGATTTTAGTAAATCCATTCTTGCTAAAATGTTAATATCTGATAAGACTAACTATATTTCTTCTCAACCTCATATTTACCCTTTATAGAAAACATCTTGAATGACAGCCATAGTTGAATTTCATTCATTGAATACAATTTGAAAGGAGGATGGGCTTCCATTCAGTGGACCCTGTATCCTTTCAAGATCCTTCCAGATTCCAGGCCAGCCATCAGGCCAAGAATACTAGGACCAACTAGTAATCAGGATCTGAATTTTACTGATTCCTCCTTGAGGAAAGAGATTAGATATGAAGAGCATGGCTAAGATATAATTATATCTGTATAAGTCATTGTCATTATGCCTAATGTCAAATAATTTTTGTTGTTTTATCTACTAAGATTGTGATCATTTGTTACATCAGCAATAGAAAAACTAATCCAAACACAAAGCACTTTTTTGGCATGTTGTGAAGATTCACTAAATGTCATTTTATGAGTAATGTTATTGGCCCTACACTCACATTTACTCAAGTCTCTTCAGGTATGAATTAAGAGAAACTTTAAGGATGAGAAGTCTCATGGAGTTCAGGGGTAATGTTCGGGGGTCACCACAGGCATACCAAGAAGGCAAAAACAATGATAAGTGAGATAAACTTAGGTTACATTGGGAAATACTGAAAGGAGGTAAAATAGCAATGAATATACCTAGAGTCCACATCTTGATTTTTAAATATCACTTTCTGTTAACAAAAAAGCAGAGCTCCTTGGAGAAATGGTTTCCACAATTGAGGCAGGAAAATACAAAAATATCTTGTTGTGCCAGAAAATAAGGAAATAAGGATGTTGAAACCAGTTGGAAGAGTTTCTATCTGGCAAAATCTAGGACAATATGAAGATCAAGTTAATTAACGATAGTAACAGATTTAAGTAAGACATTTAATTAAATAGAAAATTATGAATTCATACTTATATCCATTATTCTATCAATAAAAATTTGATGATGAATAATCTCATAGTCTCAAGGTTCTTTCTTACAAATTGCTTATCAGCTACAAAAAGAACAAAGAGTAATTTTGCAGTAGACAAATCCTGAAAGACACCACTGTGTTGGATTCTATGATAAGCTGTCCAGAGACGCCTTTAGGATTGACAGACTCACACAAAGTTGCTGGAATCGATGTCAGAATATGGTCTTCAGTAGGTCAGATCTCTTTAGGAACTGCCTTAGCTGAAGAAAACAGCCTCATCCAAGACCACACCTCATTCTAGGGGCATCTCACATCCAGTGAATGAACAACATGGGGGTACAAAGGCCCAGTCCACTTGCCCCCATACCAGAAGAATTCTGAAGAGCCATCCTAGCTCCATAGTTCCTAATGTAGTTAACTGTGTTCTTTGTTGGGACTGCATCACAGTTCAACTTCAGCTCAAATTCTGCTTTTTTCCACAGTAGTTGATCCCAAGAGCACTCCCTAATCAACTTCTTGCATGCTAATTCCAAAGCCTATTTCCTGGGGAACCCAACTACTATAGACCGAATGTTTTTGCCTCCCTAGATTCATATGTTGAAAACTTACCCCGAATATGATGGTATTTTGAAGTGGGGCCTTTGGGATGTGATTAGGCCATGAGGTTGGAGACCCCCAGAGAGATCCCTTATCCCATGTGAGGACACAGTGAGAAGACAACCATTTATGAAACAGAATGTAGGCTTCAAAAGACACCTTGATCTGTTGGCACCTTGATCTTGAACTTCCCAGCCTCCAGAACTTGGAGAAATAAATGTTTTTTGTTTGTTTGTTTGTTTATAAGCCAACTACTCTCTGGTATTCTGTTATAGGAGCCCAAATGGATGAAGACACCAACCTTTAACATGGCTTTAATCAAGTGATCAAAGTTAATAGTAATAGTAATAAAAACTATAAAAATTGTGCGCAACCAGATAGGATTCACTAAGGAGAGCACAGCATCACTTCTGTAATATTACTGCCAAAGATACATAATCTGATTTTAATCATGAGGAAACATCAGACAACCCCAGAATGAGCAGCTCTACAAAATGACTGCCTTATAATATTCAAAGGTGTCAAGAAATGAAAGACTGTCAAACTATTCCAAATTGAAGAAAACTAAAGAGATGAGATATGATGACAAAATGAAACATGTGATTCTGGACCGGATCCTCTTGCTATCAAGGACATGATTGGAACAACTGGCAAAACTCAAATGGGGTCTGAAGGTTAGATGGTTATAATGTATCAATGCTAATTTTCTGATTTTGATGGTTATATAGGAAAATGCCTTTGCTCATAGAAAATATGTATTAAAGTATCAGGATGATGGGACATCACATTGTCAACTGTCTAAGGGTTCTGGATATAAAATGAAATCTTTGTACTGTTCTAGTAAATTTTCTGTAAACAGAAGTTTGTTTCAAAATGTAGAAAAAAATCTTTTCAACAATAGCAACAGAATAACTTGTATAGCCACTGTTTGTACAGTTACCCTATATGCTCCTGTCCTTCTGTCCTCCTTTTTTCTTTCTTTTTTCTTCTTTTTTACCATCAGTGATGTGGGTCTTTAAGTTTCTTAAGATAAGCAATATTTTTTTAGCTTTCTTTCTTTGGAACATCGACATCAGTTCTTCAAAAGCATGTACTCAAAGGATATCCCCCAGTTGTCCTGCACTAGGCAACAGCGTATCCCAAACAAGGGCATCATGTGGCCTTCCCCTCAAGAAACATCAGCTCTAAGAGAATATAGGACTAACTGGTGAAGAGCAAAGTGTCAATGAGGAGCTCAACCTGTTGCATAACAATGCAAATGGAATCCAAGGCTGAAGAAATCACTATGTGGGCAGTTACTCAATAAATCACTGAAACAGGGGAGATTGAGCACCCACAAGGCCAGGTTTACTGTGCCATACAAATCTAGAGGAAATGAGACAGAGAACTAAGAGAGATTTCTTTCTACCTTCTGAAGACGATTACCTTATACTTGAGCCCTAAATAATCAAGACTGATTTTTTTTTTGAAATTTTATCTTGATGGTTAGAAATACAAGTGCTGTCTTTATGAATCATCTTTATTTTTAAAATTTGGCTAACACTGCACTCAAATGTCTTCAACATGTTTAAAGCAATTTGTTTTGCAAACATGAAAGTTAGAAAAGATCGAAATGACAAATGAAATAATGGAGAGTGTGTCATTTTCTATCATTTAGTAATATGTTGCATAAATAAAAAAAGGTTTTTGATGGAAAATGTCACCCTAGCTGTCTCCATTACTTCATTTGCATCATTTTATTCATAGAATTATTATTTTTATCTCTTTTGGTGAAATTAACTGCTTCAGAATACTAAAGGCTCTTGTCTATACTATGTGCTCATATTCCAGAAAGCATTTGGTATATATGTCAAACTAATTTTGAGATGTTGAACATCAAATGTGGCTTCTCTCTTTAGGAGCAAGTTATATAAGGTTGAGAGGAAAAGATATTTTGCCTTTGTTTTCTCTAGTTAAGGAAACAGGACTTGAAATATTATTAATTCTTATAAATCGAAATAGAAAGCATAATACTTATCTTAGAAGGCTTGATAGCTTTGTGCTGATGGCCACTTTACAAAGAATCCCGCACATGTTTCTCCTCAGGTAGCAAATTTTTTTGTCATGTTCTCACTTCTGGTCTCTCTTCCTCTTCTTAAAGGGATACAAATTCCACCATGGGGCACCACCTTCATGATCTTATCTAACCCTAATTACCTCCCAAAGGCCCCACCTCCAAATACCACCAAATTGGAAAGTTAGAGCTCCAACATATACGTTTGAGGTGTGTGTGTGTGTGTGTGTGTGTGTGTGTGTGTGTGTGTGTGTGTGTGGAGGGGGGTGTACGAACACGTTTAGTCCATATCCATGTGTCATCCCTCTTCTTCATCACCTCTCTCTTGCTTAAAGGCCTTCAGGTTGTTCTGCCTATTCCATACCTTAACCAAGTTCCCCATACCTGATCTCTCTCCTCAAGGAGAAATCAGTGGAATTCAGATCCCAGAGACTGGCTCATCCTAATATTCCTGACCTGATGCTAGAACTGAGATCTGGAAAGGTCTTAGAATCGAGTCCACTAAATGGAATTTTAGGTGATGGATAGTATTTAACTATGACAGTTTATCCATTTAAGATGTTAGAGAAGTATTTCTATAAAGAATAAATATGAAGGAGAGATGAAGTATAATTAGTCTTATCAAATACTAAAATTTTAGCAACAATACATGTACTAGAATCTTGCCATTAGCTATTAGCTGAAAACAGTTTCCTAGAAGGAGTTGTCAAATGCTGTGTTTATTGAGTGCAATGTGCACACATTTGGTGACCAGGAGCTTCTAGGGAAGGCAGGCCCAGAGCAAGTTTCAGTGTAGGAATTTGTGAGCAGGCAAGGGGTACTGCAAAATTCTTGGTACAACAGGGGGAATTTAACTGTAACTATCTCATACAACTAGACCACAAGCCCAGAGAATGGTTGAGGACCTGGGTTTCCACACTGGTTGAGCCACACTCAGGTTGACTTTGGTCCATTCATTCCCCCATTTCTTATTAAAATTAATGGGGTGAGATTATTTAATAAAATCATATAGGTTTCAAGTGTACAATTCAATAATACGTCATATGTATATCGCACTGTGTATTCAACACCCAAAGTTAAATTTCCTTCTATCACCAAAGGTTTGACCCCATTTACCTTTATCTACTTAACCTCTCTCCCCCTTCCCTCTGGTTATCACTAATTCACTGTCTGTGTCCATGAGTCTCTGCTTATCATGTTTCTTTGTTGCTTTTAGTTTTATATCCAACATATGAATGAAATCATATGATTCTCAACTTTTTCTGCTCCAACTTTCTGTCAGTGCTCACCTTATTAAGTCTTCATCCTCTCCAAGGTGATCTGATTAGACATCCAACTAATTCAAGGCTGCCACCCTCACCCAGAATGATGAGGAGTAGTAGAGTACTGTAGCAATACCCTGACATCTCCAAAAGAGAGATCTGAAGGGAAGCTTAGCTCTTGAATGCAGGAGTGCAAAAGTAGCTGTCTTGTTCCTCACCTCCTTGGGTTTCTTTGCTCCTGCAGTTAGAAGGTACAAAGGAGCCTACACTATGCCTCAGATAGCTTTATGGGAACAAGTCCCAGCTCTGTGCCTGTTCACCCATTTCTTGTGGTTGGGTCTTCTTCCCTTTGCCTTGCCTCATCTTGAGTGGATGTCTCTGCTTCACCTCACCTATGCTAGATGAGGTCATTCCCAGTTCACACTTCCATAGCTGAGTCAATACTACATACCATCCCTCTAACATTCTTGGTTCCTGGTATCTTCCCATGCTGGAGTAAGTTTTTCTGTGCTCTATCTGGATATTCATGCCTACTGTTACCACCACGTGATTATTCTCTTTTCCTCTCTAGCTTTCTAGCAACTTCCTTTTGCCTCAGTTTTGATATGACAATCATATATTCAAGATGTGCTAAGACAGTCCCAGCTTATACCTGTTTTTTTCTAATATCTTGTCTATTTAGCCCCTCCTTTCCTCTCAATAGTGTCCTGATTTGGAGGATAAATTATAGGTTTACCCTATCTATGATCCACTGAGCTTCATGCAGCCCTAAGCTAAATTTGTGAGGGGATATATTTGAAATTATTCACACTCGGCGTGGATAGTTTCTAGATCTTTAAAACAAGTGGGTTGCGCTAAGTGATGGCTATGATTCCTTCCAGCTAACATTTCTTATTCTATGATTTGATGAAATGCACCACACTTTGGATTTCTTCACCTTTAATAATGAGCAGACACATATAGTAAAACATTTAGAACCATATTTTTTAGAGCTGGTGGCCCTAATTGCTCAGTGGGCAGTTATGCCCAGGCACATCTCCTCCTCTTTTAGCTTCCTGTTTCTGCCTTGAGTACAAGCTCAACCCTCAGTATGTTTATTCCATTCACTTTCAACTCATAGTATCTTACTTTCCTGCATTGTCCATGATCACCTTCTCATGCTCTTCATTGTTTCTCTCAAAACTTACCCTTAGACTACCTTGTTTTCTTAGGACACCACTCTCTGCAGAATGTCAGTTAGTTATTCTGCAAAGCCAATTTGTGCAGATTTATAAATAGTTGGTTGGATATTATTATTTATCCTTACAGAACATTTTTATTTTGTTAGGGGAGGTTCACAAGTTATACGTTCATTTAAAAGAGTAATTACAATGAAGAAATTCAACTTGCTGTTGCTGGAATAACTTTCATGTCCATCTGGCTATAGATTTGGCAGGTGGTAATCCTATGTTTATCAATATATGATTGGTGAACATAATGTGTGAATAAGTGAATGAGTGAATGAGATTGAAAATCTGTTTCACTTTATGACTCATTTTATTGCCATTCTACACATTTCTCCCCCAGAAGCCCTTATTTTTTTAAGTATATTTGGTTTCACAGTTCAAAATAGGAGAATTTGATCATCTCTATGTTAGCAGTAAAGCATGAATTATAGATATGCCCCATCTCTACTCTCCCACAGGCATATTCAGTAAATAAATAAAGGGAGGTGGATATCATTTAGGTTTATCTTTTCTCCCATGTGCACAGAAACCTACACCATTTATTGAGCCCCTTTTAAACTGTTCTGCAAAACTAATAGTGACTTAATTGTATTTGATCATGTTAACGAGATTCTGATTTCTGATAAAAGAATGTTTTTCAGGGCTCATGTTTTAATCTGGCATGATGAAATAAATGGATTGTTTAGAAAGGATAACAATTCTGCTGTGTAGAGAAACCAGATGCCACAGCTCACCTGTACATAAGCAGAAAACCAGAGCTCTGAATTCTACTACCCCCAAATGCAAAGAATTAGGAAGCAAATAGCAATTTGAGATTGATGCCACAAGGTGAGCACACCTTTTATGGGCCTGCCAAAATGGGCCTCCTATACCAGTGCAAGCACCTCAAAACTCTGGGAGGCTCGAGAGTGAGTGGTGTCCAAATCCCAAATATAACTATGTAACTTGATTCAGCTAAGGATACCTTTTTTTCATTAGAAACATATATACATCAGTAGAACAATAAGATCTTGGACTTTCAAGAATGCCTTCCTCCTAACGTGGAGGGCATACTTTTCCTATTCTCCTGTGATTCTCCTAATTCTTCATGATCCATCTCAAGATCTACTTGCATTGTTCTGAGACCTTGCCCTCTGCCTCTAGCCTATGTCCCTCCTTGGCAGCCTAGAGTAATACCTGCCTGACTCTGTCAAACATTTCTGATAGAGAATTATATCAGTTTAGCACCTGATTATATAATATGTGGTTGTGTTCATCAATTGTTTGTTGTATTCTTCTCAACCCAATTACAGTAAGCTCTTTAAAGATAGGGATGGTTTCTTAACTCTCCTGCTGCATCTCATGCAGTGCCAAACATAGCAGAGGTTTCTGCATCAGAAATTCACTGAACTAGCTGTGAGATGAGATATTATAAAGGAATCTAAGTAGAAATGGTAAAGAAGCAGACAAGGAAACTGAAGAAACCACATCAAGACTCCCTGAAGAAACTCTAGGGCAGCAAAGGGACCTCCAAACGGCTAAGTTAGCCTTCAGCCAGAGATAGGATAGTGCATTTAGAACATCCAACCCTGGCTTCCTGAAGACTGAAGAAATACTTGTGAACAGATACAAAATTTGCTGTACCTACCTCCTGAGGGTAATTGCTGTTGCTAACTAATGGGTAAATAACAAAACATTTATCTACAGGATAGTGTGTATGTGTATACAAGAGTGAGAACAAGAGAGAGAATGAGAGCAAGAGAGAAACAGAGAGACAGAGATGGAGAGTGAGAGAAATTACAAGAAAGAGTAAGAAAGATCAGAAGGGCTAAGATATTGAAAAGAAAGAAAAGATGAAAAGGGTAGCAAAAGAGAGGTACAGCTATTTATAATTTATTTTATGGCCCTCTAATACCTGTCTGGCTCTAACTGCTATTACAGTACTGCTTTATGAAGGTTATACTTCCTTAAGGAATAATATAAGGATTTAGCTTTCCTATACATTTGCAATATTCAAAATAAGGCTGGTAATTGGGTCATTTTATTAGCAAGCAACTATCACTAAAGAGTTCCAAGAGTTTTCCAGTTCCTCATCAATTCTTACAACACACTCATGGAGTAATGAGAGGGCACAGACCATGAATAATTAGTGCACTTTTATTCTTTCTTCAATAGGTTTTAATTCTGCTCAGACACTGTCTCTTTTTTTTTTTCACAGATTGGAGACTTAAGAGCACGGTACAACAGTGGGCACATTAGTTTTCATTAAATGTTTTTTCCCTACCTTTTTCACCCCTAACTTCACATACTGCAAGACTTTTTTAGAATTTATGTGGAAAAGGCGAGAAATACCTACACTGTATAGTCCCTAAGTTCAGATCATGAGAGTCCAGAAGAGTACAGTTTCAATTATGTGGGTGCTAATTAGCCCAGGTTATGAATTCTCATCAGTGAGAGAGAGGTCAATATAAGACACAAATATGAAGATGTAGAGACACAGAGAAAGGAGTGAGGGTGAAGGCAAATTAGGGGAATAAAAAAGAGAAGGGAGGAAGGAGGGAGGAAGTCAGGCATTTGTGTGGGAATTCTCATTCCAATATGCACGGTTCTTTATAAGTGCTCCACGCAGTACACTTCATGTTATGAAACAGACTGGTGACTCTATTACCCTAAGGACACTGAGCTTCGCTTAGAAACTCAGACTCTGCAAGATGAGCTGTGGGTCACAAGGCAGTCCGAGGGGGCTCCCTGTAGGACTCTGACACTCGGATATGGACAGTAATCCCTCCTGCACTGAGACTAAACAGACTCTCACTTCAGCTAGAACTGTGGGCAAATAATTCTGGGCAGAACTTGGCCTGTGGGTTAGCAGAGTTCCCATCTGACTAAGTAAAGCATGGACATTGGATATTTTTGTTTGGAGGTTCAGCGATCACTATCTTTGCTTAGCTATTCAGTGAGAGAAGACAGAAAGCAATGGTCTTCTATTTTCCTTTTGGACAGTGTTTTCTTATTTCGTACTAGTATCTCATTAGAATCTTATCCAGCACCACCGGCACTGGCAAAGCCTTTAAGGGCTTGGCCTAAAGGAGAGGGTTGGGAACCTTCTCTCTCACTGTCACCTCTTCAGACCCAGAATGGGGGTGGAGCATTACTCAGTGTATACTTAATAATGGAGAAATTGATCCCATAGAAAGCTGCTTAAAGAGTCACGCATATTTAGAGCCAGGCTAGGCTGGTGCCTCAGCAAAGGTCTCCATTTATAGGTAGACAAGAAGATTAGAGGAGGATAAATGAATTTATCCACCAAACAATGTAAATATAATTAATTTTAATCTTTTATTGCAAACTTGGCACATGACAATGTGTTGCGTCCTCTTTTTTTTATTAAAAATTACTGGAGTGAAATTGATCAACAAAATAACTCCTTTTGCAATTGTAACAAACAACTAAAATACCTAGGAATAAACAAATGAAACATATGAAGGACCCATACAATAAAAATTATAAGACACTATTAAAAGAAATTGAAGAAGACACACAAAAAAATGGAAAGATATTCTGTGTTCTTGGATTGGAAGAAGCAACATAGTTAAAATGACCTTATTCCCTAAAGCGTTATACAGGTTTAATGTGTCCTCTTTAAGAGGGCCAAGGTAGACAAACTACTGGGCTAAGACACTGATGGTCTGAGGGGAAATTGAGGACAAGGGATCTGCCCTCCACTGTACAACCCTTGGTAAATCACTCAATCTCTATAAATCTTGGTTTTCATTTTTTTAATGTTATTTATTTCCACCCTTGCTGCTTCCCAGTTATGCTGTGAGAAGAAAAGGTGTTTTCATATATACTTTCTCATTTAATCCATAAAAAGCTGTTTGAAGTAAATATTACAATCCCTATTTTCAGGTGAGGAACAGAAACTTAGGGGGCGAGGCAATTTCATCATTGCTTGAAGTGCTGAAAGTAAGATGCTGACTGGAGTCTGCTTGACTTCAACCCCTTTTCTCCCTTTTTATTGTGCTGCCTCTTGGCCCTTTCATCAAATGAGCTGTCATCCTTGAAATGACTCCACAAGTGACAAAGTGCTAGTAGCTGTAACACACTGTTATTCCTCAGACCACAGTGTATTACTTTACCACAGATGAGTCTTAGCTGGCTGTGCAAAGAAAAAAATCAACTTCACTACCTCTGGTTATAAAAGTACATTTTTAAAAAGAGGAAAAATCATACAGAATGATGTATTACACATTAACCTTGCCTTCCATTAATAAAATTTCCCTTAAAGTCTCTTACTGTTGTCCCTGACAACAATGTCAGCCCTCCACTCTATCTTTCATCCTCTGCCACAGTAACCTAAAAAGTAAAAACTTAGATCTTTTTAATACTCCACTTAAAACTCTTTTATAAAGGCTCTTAGCTATTTGTAGAATAACCCTAAACTTCTTATCTAGCTGTACAAGACCATCAATATGTTTTTGAATTTTTTCTCCATTGAACTTCCCATTTTTTTTCTAGAATATATACTTTTCCTACTTGACTGGGTCAACTCTTACCCATCCATTGAGAACCAGCTCAAATGGAGCTTCCTCCAACTAACTCCATAATTTCTCTCTCTAAGGTGCTTTCCAAGCATTTTGCCCAACAGGTTGGTGTTGAACTCAACCTCTACTGTGCAGGCTGTTCCTTTCAAACTCTTTGAGGACAGAAGATAAACATATATGTATTATTACTTCAAACCTAATACAGTTTTTTGCACATGAAAGGTATTTAGTAAGAATCCAATAAACACATTCAAAAAGAAAGTAAAACATTCAAATTGGGTTTATGATTAAAAAAAGCCAAATAAAAATTTGGAAAAGTAAATGTATAAATATAAAAAAGGAAGTAATCATTTTTGAAAAGAAGATTTACTTAATATGAATGCCAAATTGACAGAGTTATTTTAATGTTGGCACAAAATTTTAAGTGTCAAGAAGAAGAAACAGATATTATATTAAGATACCATAACATATGACTACAAATCCACTCAAGTTTCATCATCCACTCTCCCTGGTATTCTACAGAATAAAGGTAATTTGCAACTGCAGTTAAGCATTTTGTAGGGTGAGTTCTGCATTTTACTAAAGGGTGTTATAAAATAAAACTATGGTAGAGTAGTGATTGTAGCAAAACAATTTTGAGAAACATTAGGCTAGAGAAGTTTCTTTCCTACTCTGTGCCTCCTCAAAGCTTTTTTTTTTTTTTTAATCACCTACAGCACTAGGTATTCCTAGGTGGTCTCCAACAGAACTTTTAATATACTGATGTATATTAGAACTCTCTGAGAAGAGGCATGAAACACATCATGACCCAAGTATATTTGTCCACAGAACTTTTTTTAAGGAGCATCTCACATGATAGGTGTTCACAGATAACATTCTCTGGGAAACACTGTCCTACTTTCTTAGATTTTATTATTAGTCACATCGCAGAGGCACTTAAAAATGAACACATTGATTGTCATGATGCCAAAACACATAGAAGAAAAATTTGAAATGACAGCCTATATAAATGTTGCTTCAGAATGATGAAATAAGTAGCCTATTCTCATCAAAACACAGCATAATATAGTGGAAAGAACATAGGTTAAGAAATATTCCTTTGTATTTTACCAGCTGCATGATTTGGGGCAAGAAATTTCTCAGCTGAGAAAATGTACAATGTATGTGAAGATCACGAATGGTGATTTTATCTGGACTTTCTGAACCAAAAATCCATAGGGACACATAGTCTTAAAGAATTTGAGTGATGCCTCCAAGTACAAGAAATGGTCCCTTGCCCTTTTAAGCTCCTGTAGCACTTGCTTACCTCCGACGTCTTGGAGAAATTTGTGGTCATAGGCATGATGATCAATTTCCTATCCCTCTACCTAATATGTCCACACTCTCCCTTACCTCTTTCCCAACACCACAGAGGCAAAGCCTTCTTCTTCCTAGTCAGTCCCTCATCCATGCCTCTTCACTCTGTTCTTCTACCTTCTCCAGCATTCTCCTTTAGTTACCCACTGTTTCTCCTGAATCTTCAGGATTTTTCCTTCAGGATTTTTCCTCCACTGGCTCCTTTCCCTTGGACTACATACATGTTCGAATACCTCCATTCCTAAAACAAACACTGATAACAAAACACCTCTCTCTTTCTTTTCATCTCTTCCAAAAAGATTAATCCACATGTTCTATGTCCATTTCTTCATATTTAATATGAAGGGATAAGTGATACATTGGAAAAGGAGGATAAAAGACTGAGAGGGTGACTGATCAGTAATTAAATACAGAGTGTGAATATCAGAGGCTATCCTGACTGCATATAAGTAGGCTCTCATGAAGCCAGAGTGCAGAAAAAGCTGAGCATGAGGCCCAAGGCTTAGTTATCTAATTATAATACTCCTTGGAAAGTTGAATTTTTCTCTTTAGATACATATACTAAAAAAAAAGTCAAGGCAATAATTGGGTAGAAATGGAGAATTGAGATACCAGATGAAGATTTATACTTGAAACCATCAAAAATCATGAATATTGAACTCCTTTGAGCCTGAAGAAGTGGCCAATCCTATCAGCTAAATGACAGAAGACAGAGTTTAACTTATATGAAGTGATTGCCTTATAAGACACTATCCGCTCAGGCCTGCTCCTACTTCTTCTGCTGACCAAAACTTGCATTAAGGTACAATGTAACCCCATCAAAGAGGTGCCGAATATGTGGCATGATGAAGGTGTTAACTAAAGCTGCAGTAGTGATCGGATTGCAATATATAAATGCACCAAATTAACATGTTGTACACCTTAAACTTACACAATGTTACATGTAAATTATATCTCATTAAATATAATATGTGGATAAAATGACCATACTAAGGTGATATAATGTGCACAGTTAACAAATCTAGAAGAGGATTCTGTTTCATGGGCAAGCCCCATAGGACATTTCATTCACCAAAATAATCAGAAATGTGATGGTGTGTGAAGCGAGAGTATCACTGAGAAGCACAGAGGTGTCTGTCTTTTATAAATTAGGACACAGTAGAAACTGTTGCTACACAACTGCTCTGTAATAGCAATGAGAATGATAGAGCCCTGATATCTTAGAGGCTAGATGGCACACTTAACTATGAAAAGAAAGGTGAGCACAATTATCAAATTAAGAAAGGGAGGATGGAGAGGAAAGAGATGACTCCTATGAATCACTATACATAACTATGGATATAGTTAAAATAATATAATGTCCATGGGGGCAAAAATGATGGTCCCAGTAAAAAAAAAAGAGTTTAAAAAATTGCTCAATCTACCTAAAAATATAAAATATAGGGAAATTAGGAGGCTGAGAATAGCCACTCCAATGAAAGGCCATTTTGTCTTGCCCAGTTCTTCAATCATATTGTAAATTCAGAACCCATTAACTAAACAACAAGAGGCCAGGTCCCCTAGAGAAGAACCCTGCAACATTGTAGCAAGTGCATATGATAATGATTGTCTTAGTTCTTCCTAAAAAAAAAAAAATTCTACCGTTATTTATTCAGGTAACTAGCACAAGGGAAATGGCAATGCATTCCCCGGACTCAAGGATTTGTGGTTATCTCCACTTTCCTCAAATGTATAATTAGCATGGACATCAGCGGTAGACATATTGGTTCTTTGGCTAACTGAGTAAGATCTAGAGTAAGATTAGACTGTTGAAATTTGGCTTCTCCTCTAGTAGCCAGTCTCCCCCTAACTGTTGCCTCACTCCATCTCCTTATTATATTTGATAAAGCTGGTCATACTTTGCTTTTCAAACACCCTGGTCTCTTGGACTTAGTGATACTGCGCTCCCCTGATTTTCCTTCTATTTATCTGATCATGTGGTCTTTGTCTCCTCCAGGAGGTCCATCTCCTGGATTGACTCTTTAAAGTTGTTTTTCTCCAGGACCTGAGTCCATTTCTCATTTGATTTACCTTTTTCTAAATGATCCTGTCTATTTATGTATGTATGATATTTACATTTCTATATATCCAATCCAAATTTCTTCCCTTAGCTTCAGACTTGTATATGGAATCATCTATTGTATATATTTACTTTAAGTCTCTCAAGTCCCTCAAATTTCAGCAAACTCAAATAAAATCATGTTTATATCTCCACTGTTTCCTTAGTTGGGGTAGTATGTATTGTGTTTAGGAGAGAATGCCTGGGTTCGAATTGTAACTTTGGCACTTCATAAGTGTGACCTTTGGTAAGTTACTTAAACACTTAAATCCTAATCTCATCTGAAAAAAAAAATGGAGATGATCAGAATCCAATGCCTAGAAGGGTGCTTGAAGAATTGAGTACCCAGGATCAATGAGTGAATTATCAATGGGAGCCACTACCATCATTTCTCACACTCAATTTTTTTCCCAATTCCCTACAATGTTTATTTCATTTGAAAGTGCTAGCATCCATTGTCATAGTCACACAAATCAGCAACTCTTGCTTTCCTCTCACTCCATGCAGACTACCAATCTCAAGTTCTGTAGATTGTACCTCCTAAATATTTCTGAAATCCAGCTCCTCCCTTCTATCTCTACCACCACTGCCCTAATTTAGACTCTCATCCTCTCTCCTTTGAACACCTCCTCTCCGGTCTTGAACCCTATGACTGAGAATGGTTCAAGTTACCCCCATTCTTCAAACAGATCAGAGTCTAACTCCCTAGCCAGTTTTCGATAAATGCTACTCAAGAAAACAGTAAAATAAAAATATTGATATGCTGAGGACACTTCAGTGCTTTATGAGGTTAATAATGTAGATGTGCAACTGATAAACTCCTGTAAATGCTGGAGTATGTGATGACTATACCTATGAATGACATAGCTCAAAATGTAAAGGCTACACTTTTAGACTCCCAGGATGACAAAGACAGAAGGGACTTCTGGCATATAACACTCAGTGTCTACCAGCACCCATGCTTAGCTCTCTCTGTCTCTTCTCTGAAAAGACTGAAAAAAATTAAATGCTTCTCTTACAGTTAATGGTAGCAAATGAGACATGAATAGCTTGCTGAAAGCTTCTGGGAAAGCTTTTGTTCTGATAACACGAGCAGGCTTTGCCATCTTTCCTTTCTTTTTTCTGCCACGACCAGAAATATGAAGCCTGGAGCTGTGGGGTCAAGAGAATCTTCCCGCCACTGGCTTTAACACCCTTGGGCTCTTGTGATTGGGCTCCGGGGTAAGAAATTTACTCACAGATCCTATCTTTACTTTGGAGGCCTCACTGAGTAGGGTAAACATCTGCTATTTTGAGGGGGAGAGCTGGTAAGAAATATAACTGAGAATTCTTTCCTTAGAATGACCCTCCCTTAACAGCATATCAAAGAAATAGAGTGCCCATGTTAAAATAACAGCAAATTAACACCACAAGCTGACCTAAATTTTCACAGCTCCAGTTACAAGTTAGCAAAATCTATAATTAACGTTCTGCTTCATGCCTTTCATAATTTGTCATGGCTGCAGGCTCAGAGGTAGAAAGAGACAAAAGACCCCACAGACTACCAGGCATGTTTTTCAGCCACACCCACCTCCTCAAATTCATTAACACCTCCCACCTACCTCACAGATTTTTGTGTTCTGCCAACAAATAATGAATGCAGTTATCAAAGCCCTGAGACCATCTGCAGCACATGCTGCCCTGTTTATTTTCTTTAATCAGAGAGCCCAGCTCACAGAGGTTTTGTCTGGGACAATTCAAGAAAGGCAATTTACTTAAATATTTAAAAAGAGATAAAGAAACTTCATATGAAGGAGAGTCCCTTGTAAATAAATCCCATGACCTAGGTTCTGAGGACAGCAACAAAAGGAAACTCCAGTGTATTAACACATGCCAGCTCATGTTATATAAAGTCATAGGGAAGGAGAAAGAGACAATAGAAAGAATTAAATGTGAACTGGAAATAGTGAAGTGTAAAGTCATTTTTTCCTGTATTTTTAATTTATAATAGATTGCTCTGTGCAACAGTTACAGTTTTTAAAAGTAGTAACTATATTGATCTTTAGTAATAAATCTAATCTTGTAAACATTCTAAAAGAGATTTTCAAAGAAATTCTTTTATATGTTCTTTATTGTCTACAAAGTATTCTCTTTTTTGTTTTCTAAATCAGTTTTCACATTATATCTTTCTCGAAATTGAGGGCCACCTGCATGTATAAACCTTTGCAACTTAATTTCATTTCCCGTTAACTTGTCTCTTCTCATTACAGCAATTACTTTTAAAATAGAATTTCCATGGCTTTATTCAATTCTATTGAAACAAGTACTGCATTTTAAGAGAATTATTTCTGCGCCCCAGTGAGTGTCCAACACTATTTTTTTTTCAGTCTTAGCCCTACAGAAATAGTGAAGCCTGAGGTTATTGTGGTACCCCTTGAATGACATGAGATGCAGAAAAGACTAATCGTGACAAATATTTTATTATTGGTCTTTTAAAGCCCTTTAGAAATGTGCTTGATTTCTTATACTAAATAGCAGAAAGTGAAATTTTGTAGTTTTTTTGTTTTTTGTTCCTACAATGAATCTGGAACTAGAGAGTCCTTAAATGTACGGTGGGTCCTCTGTACATTTTGTTCAATGTCATTTTATTATAATGTTAAGGAGAAAACAGATCAGTTCTTGCTGGGGCCACTGTCTGTGTGGAGGATGCACATTCTCCCCATGTCTGCATGGATTTTCTCTGGAGACTAGTTTCCTCCCACATCCCAGAGATTCGCATGAGAGGTGAAGGGGTGTGTATATATTGTCCTGGTCTGAGTGAGTGTGTCTGTGTCTATGTGAGAGCACCCAGTGAAAGTCCTGTTTAGGATGGGTCCATCTTGTACCCTGAGCTGCCAGGAGAGGCTCTGGACACCCGTGCCTTGAACTGCAATCAACAGGTTGGAAAATAATTAAACTACTTGTTATTTATCTTTCTTAAATGTATGTATAACTCACATTTATTTCTGTGTTTCATATTAGAAGTGTTTAGGGTTTTTCTTTAGAAGTTTGGTGATTTTTTTGTGATCAGAAATATGCTGTAGGAAATTGACTTTTGTTTATATCAATTAGCCTGTGGTAAAACTGGTTTTGTTATGTCATTCTGTTTAAAGTGGCAGTTTCCTAGAACCTACTGATGCCATTAAATGAGGACTTACTGTAATAATTCCTATAATAGGCCATACATATTGTACTACAGCTTAACTCTGAAAGTAACACATTATGGGCTCTAAGAAGGGTTTAAAATGCACAAACTTTTATCCCAAAGGCAATCTGCTATACTTTCCTTCCTCCATCTTTTTACTAAAGGAACAGAAGTTATACTATGTCTTTTGTAAAAAAGAGGACTTCAGATGCTCACTGTAGTGGATGCTGTGGTATGGTGCCCAGACCTTTCCTGTTCGGGATGGAGGCTTCAATGTCTCTGATGCTGAGAGTGTTAGTGGCTCACAGCTCTCACTGAGTTGTTTTCAGGGGTTTACCCTAAACCATAGAGAGCCAGCTACAGTGATTATCCTCTCCATGGAGGGTAGCTTGTAGCCAATGTCCAGTCAGTGCTAGTTTGTAAAGAGCCCGTGTCCTTGCCTCAGGACTGGACAACTCTGAAGATCCAATCCAGTCCAGAACTCACTATGGGAATTCACTGAGGCCTTCGTTGATGGTAGTTCAACTCCTCCCTCTAGCCAACACTGAATACTTTAATCTCTCACAGATGTTGATCCTGAGAGCACTCCATAATAAACTTTTACCACACATGTTAACATCTCAGAATTTGTTTCCTGGGAAACCAATCTAAGATAGTCATCATTTTTTTTTAAACTTCCATTATTATAGTTATTTTCTTAATGGTCAGTGGAAGAAGATCTCGGGCCTCAGACAAGTGCAATTCAGTGGCAAATCTCCCATGTCCTGTTCTCATTGCCTTAAATATTTGGCTATAAATGTGGAGATAAAAATTTCTGTGAAGTTAGAGCAAAACTGTGGACAGAACTTCAAAGGGTATGGAGTGATTATTCCATTATAACTGTGTAAGGGCATTTTAATCAAATCTAGTTCAAACCAGCTTGTGCACACATGTGTGCACATGAGACAGAGAGAACTATATAAACTTTCATCAGATTTTAAAATATTATCTGTACATTCCTTTCTCAACTGAAATATGCATTATTAAAAATATTAACAGTAATAGTTCGTTCCCTAAATGTACTTAACTTTTGGTTATTTAATTTTTCCTAACACTGAAACAGCAGATTAGTTTTCCCTTTTCTTACCCACAACTGGGATGACAAACAATTCTGTGTAGAAACCAAGCATCACACTGATGCTGTTTATTCTGACTGAGGGGACTCTTTTCTCTTTTCCCATTTCTACTCTGGCTTCAATCAATTTCCCCACATTTATATACAAATTTGCAATGCAAATGCAAATAAGCACAAACCATATTTCTCAAGTAGTAAGGGTCACAGATTTTTTTCTAAGAAAGTATTTTTAGTTTTAATTTTGTTACTTTTAATTTATTTACATATATTATCACATAGATCAATAATTTTACATAGGTGCCTTTATATAATCATAGCATGCTTACTTTGTTTTCTCCCTATATTGTTTAATCTCCCTTCCCTTTCCTTCTCCTATTTTGTCTACACTCCCAGCAGTAAACCTATGTTAACACCTATTTGTGTACTTCATATTATTTTCTGTACTCACAGTATTATACATATCTATGCACATATACAGTTGCACACACATATAGATTTTATGTTCACTCTTCTATATTTTGTTTTCTCACTCATTACCTCTTTTTTTAGTTTATTTACTTAAATTAGTTTCAAGTATACAGTACATTGGTTAGACACCTATATAGTTCATAAAATGATCCCCCATTGCTCCCTTCCCCCCTGGCCCTCCACCTAGCCAATATATTATTGCTAACTGCATTCTCTATACCTTACTCCCCATTCTCATGACCGTCTATCAACTACTAATTTGTATTTCTTTAACCCTTCACCCCTTTCTTTCAGCCCCCCACCCCCTTCCCTCTGTCCATCACCAAATTGTTCGCTATATTTATGTCTATGAGTCTGTTCTTTTTGTTCCTTAGATTCCTCATATAAGTGAAATCGTACGGTATTTATCTTTCTCTGTCTGACTTATTTCACTCAGCCTAATAACCTCTAGGTCCATCCATGTCATTATGAATGGTAGGATTTCATTTTTTTATAATATTCCATTGTATATATGAACCATAATTTCTTTATTCAATCATTTGTTGATGGACATTTAGGTTGCTTCCATATCTTGGCTATTGTAAATTGTGCTGTCATAAATATTACAGTGCATCGATCTTTACAAATTATTGGTTTGATTTTCTTTGGATATCACTACCTCTCTTGAAGTCCCCCAGAATAGTTCTAATTCATTCTTTTTTGAAGAAGAACAGCCCATTATGTGAATATATCACAATATTTTAAACCATTTCACTACTGAGACATTTATTTTGAGTTTTTTATTACTATAAACAATGTTGGAGTAAATAATACACACTTTTATAAACCGCATTTTAAATATCTTTGATGTAGATTCCTAAGACTAGAATTGCTGGGTCAAAAGGCATATGTCTTTTTAATATTAATAGATATGGCAAATTGCTTTCTAAAAATGTTGTAAAATTGTACATTTATATCAGCAATGTATGCTTTTCTTTATATACTGCTAGTAGATATTACAGTCTTTTTAAAAATTTTGCCAGTCTGATAGATATTACTTTGATTTACTTTCCCCTGTACTAGTGAATTTGAACATGTTTTTATGACTATAGGCCATTTAGATTTTCTCTTTTGTGAACTGTCTCTTCATATACTTTACATATTTTTCTATTGCTTGCTTTTATTTCGCCAATTTGTAAGAACTTTTTTGCTTTCTATTGTAACCCTTTATCTCTGATGCATGTTTTGAATATTTTTCCAGAGCTCTTTTGTCCATTGACTTTGTGGTATTTTTGGTCATATATTTATATTTTGATCAGTTGGTCATATATATGATCATTTGTGGTATTATAATACATATATAGCAAATAAAGATACATATATGTAACATGTAATATATATACCAAATATGTATATACATACGTATACTAAAATCCTAAAATACAAAATGCTAGTTGTTTGAGTCATTTAATTTATTAAAACAACACACAAAACAAAAACAAAAAAATCCACATATTTTTCTTACTCCATTAAACATACAACTGTATTAAATAATTTTATATACTAAGATCTATTTCTGGATTCTTTGTTCTACTAAATATTTTTTGTTGTATGTCTATATAGCTGCTTCTGATAGAAAATGCTCTATTACTTATAATTTCTTTGTGTAATTTTCTTGGTTATCATTAGGCAATTATTCTTTCAAATTAACTATGTTATTTCATCTAGTCAAAAAACTTTCATTGAGATCCTAATTGGAAATAAATTAAATTTACATATTAATCTTGGGAGACCATTTTTAAAAATGTATTGAGGCTTTATATCCAAGAACATGTTTGCTTTTTCATTGGTTTCTTTTGCTTTTCATTAAAATTATATAGCTGTTTTATATAAGTTGTGTGTCTTGTTCTATAAAATTTCTCTTTATATTTTATAGTTTTAGCTACTTTTACATGTGGAATATTTTTTCTTATTTTTATTTCTAGGCCTTTAGTGGTAGAGAAGAGAAAAGCTACTGACTTCTATCTGGCTAATTTCAAAGTTTTATTAATACTGTGCTTATTTCCTTTAGTTTGTTGGGTTTTCTATATATCTATTATAGCATTAATAAAGTATAATTTTTATTTTATTTTCTATTGTTTATAGTAGATATTTCTCATATTGTTCATTTGCTAAAACCTTTAAAGCAATATTTTTTTTAAAAATGGTGATAGTAGGTGCCTTTTTTTATTATTATAATTAAAATTACTAAATTTTTGCCACTTAGGATACCAAAAGTTGTTGTTTTGGGGTAAATAATATTTAGGAGATTTCTTCTACTTTTGTTTTATTCAAAGTGTTTCTAAAAACAGCTGCCAAATTTAATCATGTTCTTTACAGTGACTACATTTGATTGCCAATTTTTTTTCTTTACCTAATCTAAGTATAGGATTAGACAGATTTCCTGATTTGAGACATTCTTGTTTTTTTTTTATGCATGTGTTTACTTGCTACTCTTATAAATTCCTAGAGAAATATTTATCAAAATGTATCAAATGTTAATAGCTATTACTTAATAAAAGGTTCCATGATCAAATTAATTTGAAAAACACTGGACTAAGCAAAATTAAATGGTACTTCTCAGAACCATTAGAACTAATGTACATTGTTATCTTGCAAGAGATTAAGATATAAAATGTTTAGTGAACTTTATTTGACCATCCATTTTTCATATGTCATCTCATGATACTATATTAGAGCAGAACTTTGGGAAATGCTAAAATAGAGATTATATACTAAGATTTGCAAATATTTTCAGCATATGAGACCAATTAAATAATGAAGACAAGGGTGATAAAATAAGTCACAAGTATAGTATGCCAAAACCATTTGAAGAAAATAATTTAACATTTTGTGCCAGTTGTACTCACTTCTATTTATACAAGAATCTTGCCTGGGTAGACCCAAATTATTGATGTTTCTTATTATATAGATCCATCTTAGAGCATAAGGGGGTCCAGGAACTGAACGTAATCTCAGCTCCAGTCAACTGTTAAAGTATGATTCTAGGAAATAATGTGACTTAATCTCTATCCACCCTCTATTATGTGACCCATGGTATCATGACTGTCATGACATGATAACATGGATGGACATTCATGACTAGGGCTTGTACACAGCACTTACCAATGACATATTCCACCCTGAAGAGATCTCTTCTGGGGTCATATGGACGATTGAAGTCGATCTGGATGTAGAAAGACTGTCCTCTACGTACAATAAGCTTGTTGCTATCATACTTGTCAGTGTGATGATCTATTTTGTTGGTATCCCATCTCTCCTTGAACAGGTGAACACCCATGACATTAAGGTAGTCTATGCATAAAGAAAAGAATTGAGGCGACTATTTAGTAACTTTGATTTAAACATAAACTCAAGAAACAAGATTTTTTTTCTGAAGGAAGGTCTGTTGGATAAAACTCTATACACAGGGCTAGTAGGTTTGAGAGTTAGTCTCTTGTGATGTTCTTGTTTTCAAAGAGGATATGTAACAAACTTTTTCCTTCTGATCTCATTTTACACCACATGGCACCCACTTTGAGACAGATAGAGCAATGTTGATAATGGGTATTGTATAAATCTAGATACAGAGAAACTAGGACTGAAGTTCAAGTGTTCACATTCCCAGTCTCATGTTACTTTTCCTTATGTCAGGTACTTTCCTGGTGACCACCGCCTCACTGCTCCACTAACTAGGGGTAAGCATGGAAGAGCAACTTTAAATATCTAACCTTTAAAGGGGAGGAATCAAATCAGACAGCCTCAAAGGATGTTCTAAGGACAGAGCTGACCATTAATCCAAAATTCTCTTCTTATTTCAATAAGAGTCAAATACCTCTCCTTTTGTAATTCAAAAAGTAGATCTTGTCCCTCAAAGGCAGGCAAGAGAGGGAACAGATGTGGAGAATGAATACTAATACTTCTACAAGATAAGTATGATTGTTCTCACTATGCACATGCAGAAACAAACCTCACATTTCCCTAGCTACAAGCCAAATCCTGGTCTGAAAAAATCTAAACATTTTCTCTCTAATTCTTGTGAGTGGGAATATAAATGTCAGTAATACATTTATCTGTGATAGCACTGGATAGATGTTAGATCTCCTTCTACTTTTTACCTATTCTTTCAAAAAATGATCACTCGATGTGAAGGTAACTTTAACTACCCAACTACACTGTAGTTTGGAATATCAAGTCTAGCGACAGATTTTTCTGTGTGCATATGCAGTGCTCATGGGGCACCGGGGAGAAAAGCCTGGGTAAGGGATGCACTGGCCTCTTGCCTTCCCTCCATTTACCTGACCATACAAGCCACATGGTTTGCCTTACAGCTATGAACACAGTGTGCACGGAATGCACAACTACTGAGCTTGTGCTGGTTCATCATTTTGCAAGACTCCAGTGACTTCCTTTGCTTTTGCACAGGAACCCTGTGTAGGATGCCTGGTTCTCTTCAGCCTCATTTTTCTTCTCATTGGGAAAACCAAAAAGTTGGGCTTATTAAGATACTCTCCAGTTCTAAACTGTAGGAGTCCCTAAAACACTCTTAATTCATTCAAAGTTCAGGTAATCCTAAGTTTGAATCTCAGGTCTCATAATTACTTAGGTAAGAGACATTCCTCTCAGAAGCTGAATTTCCTCAACTTTAAAATGTGGATACTAATATCTTATAATTTTTGTGAAGATTTGGCGACATAATGATGCAATGTGTCCAGCACATAGTGGGTCATAGGCTTACTTGTGGATCACCGAATATGAACTTTGATGAAACCAATTTATATTTTACATGGTGTGGTGCTCAATGGGCTATTCTGACTATAACACTGCAGCAAACAGAAAGTGCAAGATGCAGTTTTATTTTTACTTCATCTCAGAACCTTGCCATAGTACATGGTCCCCTAAAGGGCACTTTCCTTCCAGTATGCTGTGGACTAAAAGTGTTTAATTCTCTAGACTACTCTCTTATAAGCTGCCTTTCCCTTAAGTTCTCTAGCCTTATTAAGGTTGCAATCCCCAGTGTTAAATCAGCTTCAGGAAGAGCTCGATAAGAGGGGGTCAAGATGGTAGAGTAGGAAAATCCTTAGCTTACCTACTCCGACAGATACACCAAAACTATAACTACATATAGACCAACTTTGTTTGAGAATGACCAGAAGACTAGCAGAATTGATTTTCTACAACTAAGGATATAGAGAAAAAGCCACATTGAGAATAGTAGGAGGGTCTAATCAGGACCCACACCTCTTGTGTGGCATCACAAGGGATTTCACAACTGTGGAGGTCTCTCTTGTGTAGTGATAGATCTGAATCCCACATTGAGCTCCCAAGCCCAGGGGAAACTTCACCAGGAAGAGGAATTCACATAACATCTGGCTATGAAAAACAGTGGGGCTTATGTCCAGAAGAGCTGAGAGCTTTAGAAAACCAATTCTGCACTTAAAGGACTTTAGCAAAAACTTACTCTCTTGGAGTTCCAGCACTGCATCAGCAGTTTGAAGAGCTCCTGGGTGATGTTGAAGGAGATACACTGACTGATTTTAGGGTGAGTGCTGCAAGAGCAGGAATCTGTTGAAGCTTCTCTAGGGACAAAAGCTCTGGCAAATGCCTTTTTTCAAATACTCCTAGCTGGTCTGGACCTGGCAGGCACCATTTCTAACACTGTTCATTAACCTTGCTAATACTGTTCACCTTGCCCCCATTTTCCCCTGAGGTCCCACTCAATCTGCCCACCCAACCCAACACCCCTCCAAAGCAGCTCCTACACTGCTACATCTATTGGATAACCTCTTCCAGCACTGGTGCCCCCCCAAAGAGGCCCCAGGGTCACCCTACCACACCTGGTATGCAGTTTCAGCCAGGACCAGTGCCCCTAAAAAACAACTCCCACTCTGAGGGGATAGCCCTCACACACCAGCATGGCTACAACAACTGGGACAAGGTGCGCAGCCAGCCATACTTGTGGTCTGCCTTCACACCAGCAATAGCAATTGTGGCCAGCTCTCACAGTCAGCCAGGCCAGGAGCCAGTCCTGTCCACCAGTGCACCCACAATAGTTATGCCTGAGCCTCACAGACAGCTGCGCTGTGGACCAGCCCTGCCCACCAATACATCTGAAGCAGTTGCAGCCAGGTCTCACAGCCAATCACCCTGGGGGCCAACCCTCCCTACCAGCATGCCTGTAGCAACTGTGGCCCAACCACAACAGGAGAGAGCATGTAACCCACACAGGGGACAACCCTGGAGCACCTGGCTCTGTAGAACAGGAAGTATTATACTACTGGGCCCCATAGGACACCTTTTATGTAAGGCCACTCTTTCAATACAGGGAGACATAGCTGATCTGCCAAATACCTAGAAACAAACAAAGAGTTGGGCAAAATAAAAAGACAGAAAAATATGTTCCAAAATAACAAGAACAAGACAAAAAAAAAACAGAAAAGGAAATAAATAACATAGAGATAAGCAGTCTACTAGGTAAAGAGTTAAAAAATAATGATCATAAGGATACTCACCAACTCAGAGGAATGAATGAACAGATGAGAACATCAACAAAGATATAGAAAATATAAAAAAGAACCAATTGAAACTGAATAATGTAATAGCTGAAATAAAAAGAATACACTAGAGGGAATCAATGGCAAATTAGATCATGCAAAAGAACAAATCAGCAATCTAGAGACATGGCAGTGGAAATCACTCAATCAGAATAGTAAAAAGTAAAAGAATTTTTAAAAATTAAAAAGATAGTTGAAGGAACCTCTGAGACAACATCAAGCTTACTAATATTCACATTATAGGGATCCCAAGAGGAGAAGTGAGAATGAAAGGGACAGAAAACCTTTTTGAAGAAATAATGGCTAAAAATTTCCCTAACCTGGTGAAGGAAACAAGCATCCAAGACGAGGAATTACAGAGTTGCAAACAAGATGTACCCAAAGAGACCCACACCAAGACACATTATAATTAAAATTTCAAAAGATAAAGATAGATTCATAAAAGCAGCAAGTAAAAAACAACTGGTTAAGTACAAGGGTACACCATAAGACTCAGCTGATTTTTTAGCAGAAATTTTGCAAGCCAGAAGCGAGTGGCACTATATTCGAAGCGATGAACCTATAACTGAGAATACTATACCTAGCAAAGTCATTATTCATAATTGAAGGAGAGGTAGTTTCCCAGACGTAAAAGCTAAAGGAGTTCATCACCACTAAACTGGCATTACAAGAAATGTTAAAGGGGCTTTTTTTTTAAGTGGAAAAGAAAATGCCGATACTATAAATAAGAAAATATATAAAAGAAAAAAATCTCACTGATAAAGGAAAACATATAGTAAAGGTAGTGACCAAATCACTTATAAAGCTAGTATAATGGTTAAAACACAAAGTAGTAAAATCATCTACATCTGCAATAATTAAAGGATACACATACAAATATATGAAAAATGATGTCAAAACTATAAAACGAGGGAGGCAGAGAAAAATGTAGTGCCTCTAGAATGCATTCAAACTTAAGCAAACATCAACTTAAAATGGACTGCTATATATACAACTTGATATCTGTGATTATGTGGTAACCATAAACCAAAAACTTATAATAGATACACAATAAGTAAATACAAAGGAATCCAAACATAGCATTAAAGAAAGCTATCAAATCACAAAGGAAGAAAGCAAGAGAAGAAGAGTGGAACAGAGAAAAACACAAAAATCAAGCAGAAAGCTGTTAACAAAATGGCAATAAGTATAATAAGTACATACCTATCAATAAGTGCATACCTATCAATAATTATTTTAAATATAAATAAACTAGATGCTCCTGTCAAAACACGTGAGAAGGCTGAATGAATAAAAAAAGACCCATATAAATGCTGCCTATGAGAGTGTCACTTCAGATCTAAAGACACAGACTAAAGGTGAAGGGATGTAAAAGATATTTCAAGCAAATAAAAGAAAAGAAAGCTGGGGTAGCAATATTTACATCAGACAAAATACACTTTAAAACAAACTGTAACAAGAGACAAAAAAAGAGCATTATATAATAATAAAAGGATCAGTCTAACAAAAGGATATAAGACTTGTAAATATCTGTGTACCCAATATAGAAGTGCTTAAATGCGTAAAACAAATATTAACAGATATAAAAAGGGGAGATTGACAGTAATACAATAATAGTAGGAGACTACACCCCACTTACATCAATGGATAGGTCATCCAGACAGGAAATCAACAAGGCCTTGAAAGACACATTTGAACAGCCTAAGTGTGTGTGTGTGTGTGTGTGTGTGTGTGTGTGTGTGTGTGTGTGTTATATTCCATCCATTAACTGCAGAATACATATTCTTCTCAAGGGTACATGGAACATTCGCCAGTATAGATCACATGTTCAGTCACAAAACAAATCTCAATAAATTTAAGAAAATTGAAATCATATCTGGCATCTTTTTTGACCACAATGGCATGAAACTAGAAATCAATTACCAGAAGAATACTGGGGGAAAAAAAACATGGACGCTAAATACCATGCTACTAAAAAAAACAATGGATCAACAAAGAAATCAAAGATGAAAAAAAAAATACCTTGAGACAAATGACAATGGAAACATAACTTTCCAAAATCTATGAGATGCAGTAAAAGCAATTCTAAGAGGGAAATTTATAGTGAGACAGGTCAACCTCAAGAAACTAGAAAAATCTCAAACAAACAATTTAAACTTAAACCTAAAAGAACAAGACAAAAATAATAGAAGGAAGGAAATATTAAAGATCACAGCAGAAATAAATAAAATAGGGACTAAAAAGAAGAGATTAGGCTTCCAGTCAAGATGGTGGAATAGGTAAACGCTATGCTCGCCTCCTCTCACGATCACATTAAAATTACAACTAAACTACAGAATAGCCATCATTGGGAATCACCTGATGTGTAGCTGAACTGAAGTCCTACAACTGGGGGCACAAAGAAGAGGCCACCTCATGATTGGTAGTAGAGGAAGAAAGCCAAAAGGACTGGTCCTACACTTTCATGTGGTAATTGATAATCAGGAGAAATATTTTAGCTATGAGTTTCCCCTGGAAGAGTAAGGGGTCTGGGCCCTACATCGGGGCCCCCAGCCCAAGGTTCCAGTGCCAGGAAGAGAAGTCCCCACAACTCTGGCTGTGAATATGAGCAGAGATTGTGGCTGAGTAAAATGAAGGGCAGCTGAAGTCATGGACTTTCCTCTTAAGGCGACTGTGTATAAACTTACCCGCTGACAAATTCACTTGCTCTGAGCTCTGGGGCAATAATTTGAAAGGCACCAGGGACATATGAGGAAGAAATGAGCTGTCTGACTTCAGGCCAAAGGCTTGATGGGTCAGCTTTCTCTCAGAGAGAAGTGCTGGTAGATGGCATTGTTCTTTTGTTGAGTCCTCCTCCACTGGGCCTGAAGACCTAGGTGGGTGCCACATCTAAGTCTCCATCAACATAACTAACATTGGTCACCTCATGCTGGTGATTCCCTGAGACTCCCACCCTCCCGACGTGTGGGCCCATCCAAGCCACTTCCAGTGGATTTTCCACACAAACGGCCTGTCTTGACTCATGCTGCAGACTTCCCTAAAATTTCTCAAAAGTTCACATAACCTAAACAAGTAGTATTTGACCTCAGTGTACCCTGTATCTCTTGCTGAGTAGCTCCAAACCCAGCACTAGTGGCAGCCAGTCTCGGTTTTCAGCTTTGCCTCTCAAGGCACTTCCAAGCCTAGCATGGGTGATGGCCATCTGTGTATTACTTGGTGGCTCATGCCAGGTGGCCCTGAGCAGGGCACAGGATGCACTTGAACCTAGCCTTCAACAAGGGCCCTCCCAGGAGGCCTCACCTGCACATCCAGTGGATGGCTTCAGTCTGAGACAGAGCATCACCCCAAGTCACATCTGATGAGGTCACACCCAAAGGGCAGACAGGGTAAAAATCAGAGCCCTGCTAAAGCGAATCCTGCTCTGTAGAGTCAGCCCCTGCACAATAGCTTCTCCACTTGTCATGGCTAGTCATCACAACGAATCAGCCAGCCTGAGGGTCGATCCCTCCCATTGGTGAACAAACAGCAACCAAAGCTCAACTACAACAGGAGGGTACATAACACACACAAGGGAAACTCCTGGAGCACCCAGCTCTGGTGACCAGAAAACTGTGTCATTGGGACCCACAGCACACCTACTACAAAAGGCCACTCTCCTAAGACTGGGAGACATAGCAGCCATACCTAATATATAGAAACAAACACAAGTAGGTAGCCAAAAATTGGAAGACAAAGAAACATGCCTCACATGAAATAACAGAACTAAGCTCCAGAAAAATAATTAAATGAAATGAAGATAAGCAATCTACCAGATGTAGAGTTTAAAACACTGGTTATAAAGATGCTCAATGAACTTAAGGGAAGAGTAGATGAACTTGTAAGAACTTTAACAAAGAGATAGAAAACATAAAAGTAGAGACAGAAGACATAAAAAAGGACCAGTCACCAATGAAAAATACAATAACCAAAATGAAGAATACTTTTGGAAGAATTAAGAGTAGATTAGATGAAGCAGAGGATCAAATCAGTGATTCAGAAGATAAAGTAGCAGGAAACATCCAATCAAAACAGCATAAAAAGAAAAGAATCCAAAAATGAGGCTAGTTTAAGGGATCTCTGGGACAACGTCGATTGTGCTACATTCACATCATAAGGATACTAGAAGGAAAAGAGAGAGAGAGCAAGAAATTGAAAACCTATTTCAAGAAATAATGAATGAAAACTTCCTTAATCTGGAGAAAGAAATAGACATACAAGACCAGTAAGTGCAGAGAGTCCCAAACAAGACAAACCCAAAGAGGCCTACACCAAGATGTATCATAATTAAAATGTTGAAGTTTAAAGACAAAGAGAGAATCTTAAAAGCAGCAAGAGAAAAGCAGTTGTTTAGCTACAAGGGAGCACCCATAAGACTGGTAGCTGATTTCTCAAAAGAAACTATGCAGGACAGAAGGGCTTGGCACAAAATATTCAAAGTGATGAAAACCCAGGATCTACAACCAAGATTACTCTACTCAGCAAAGCTCACATTTAGAATCAAAGGACAGAAAAAGAGTTTTCCAGGCAAGAAAAATGTAAAAGAGTTCATCATCACCAAACCAGTATTACAGGAAATGTTAGAGGGACTTTAAGAAGAAGAAGAAAAAAGTAAAAACAAAAATAAAAAATATGAATAATAAAATGGCAATAACTACATATCTACCAACAATTACTTTAAATGTAAATGCTCCAAACAAAAGACAGGGTGGCTGAATTGATAAGAAAATAAGACCCTTACATATGTTGCATATAAGAGACTCACTTCAGATCTAAAGACACACATAGATTGAAAGTAAAGGGATGAAAAAGATGTTTCATGAAAATGGCAACGAACAAAAAATAGCTGGAGTAGCAATACTTATACCATACAAAATAGACTTTAAAATAAAGGTGATAACAAGAGACAAAGGGGTACCCAGTTATCCCATTTCTGGTACTTATCTGAAGAAACTAAAACACTACTTTGAAGGGACATGGGAATCCATATGTTCATTGCAGCATTATTTACAATAGCCAAGGTATGTAGGCATCCTGGTTGTTCATCAATGAATGAATGAATAAAGAAGAAGTTTATATACATATATAAGTATATATGTATATATATAGACACACACATACACACATACACACATACACACATATATACACATATATGTAGAAGGAATATTAATCAGCCATAAAGAATGAAATCTTGCCATCTACAATAACATGATGGACCTAGAGGGTATTGTGCTGAGTGATTTCAGTCAGAGAAAGACAAATGTCATATGTAGAATCTAGAGAACAGGATAAACAAACAAACAACAGAAAAAAAACTCATAGATATAGTATTGTAATAACTATGTATGATGTCAGATGGGTACTGGATTTATTGGGGTAATCATAAGTCATATAATGTCTAATTGCTATGCTGTATACCTGAAACTAATATAAAATAATATTGAATGTCAACTGTAGTTGAAAAATTAAAAAATTAAAAAAAAAGATTAATGAAACTCAACAAAATCAATAAACCTTTAGCCAGACTCATCAAGAAAAAAAATGAAAAGGCCCAAATAAGCAAAATCAGAAATAAAAGAGGAGAAGTGACAACCAACACTGCAGAAATACACAGGATCATAAGGGAATACTATGATCAATTATACACCACCAGATTGGACAACCTAGAAGAAATGGATAAATTTCTATAAACATACAATCTTTGAAGACTGAATCAGGACAAAACAGAAAATTTGACAAAACAGAAAATAACTACTAATGAACCCAATTACTAATCAAAAAACATAACAAACAAAAGTCCAGGACAGACAGCTTCACAGGTGTCTTTAAACCAAACATTTAAAGAAGAATTAATACTTACCCTTCTTAAACTATTCCAAAAAATTGAAGAAATGCTTCCAAACTCATTCTATGAGACCAGCAATACCCTGATTCCAAAACTGCCAAAGACATTACCAAAGAGAGAAAATTACAGGACAATATTCCTAATGAATATAGATGCAAAAATTCCCAATGAAATATTAGCAAACTGAATTCAACAATACATTTGAAAGGATGACACATCATGATCAAACGAGATTTATTCCAGAGATACAAGGATAGTTCAATAGCCACAATCAGTCAACGTGATACACCACATTAACAAAACAAACGGTAAAAATCATATGATCATCTCCATAGATACAGAAAAAAGATTTGACAAAATTCAACATTCACTTATAATAAAAACTCTCAAAGTGTGGATAAAGAAAACATATGCCAACATAATAAAAGCCATAAGTAACAAACCCATTGCTAACGTCATATTCAATGCTGAAAAGCTGAAAGCTTTTTCTCTAAGATCAGGAGCACAAAAAGATGTTCATTTTTGCCATTTTTACCTAAGACAGTATTGGAAGTCCACAACAATAAGACAAGAAAAAAAAGGTACCTGACTGGAATGGAAGAAATAAAATTATCATTATTTGCAGATGACAGAATACTATATTTAGAAAATTTTAAAGATTCCTTCAAAGAAGTATTATAACAATGAATAAGTTCAGTAAAGTTGCAAATTAAAAATCAATATACAGAAACCTGTTGCATTTCTATATACTAATAAAAAAGTATCAGAAGGAGAAATTAAGAATATAATCCCATTTACAACTGCATCAAAAAAAGAATAAGTTTAACCAAGGAGATGAAAGACATTTATTCTGGAAACTGTAAGACATTGATGAAAGAAATGGAAAAAGATACAAATAAACGGAAAGACATACCATGCCTAGAGTTAATATTGTTAAAATGTCCATATATCCCAAAGCAATCTATAGATTCAATGCAATCTGTATCAGAACTCCAATGACATTTTTTATAGATGCAGAACAATAATTGTAAAATTTGTATAGTTGTAAAATTTGTATAGAACAACACAAGATCCCAAATAACCAAAGCAATCTTGAGAAAGGAAGACAAAGTTGGAAGTATCATACTCCCTGATTACAAACTATACTGTAAAGTTATAGTAAACAAAATAATATGGTACTGGCACAAAAACAGACATATAGATCAATAGAACAGAATGGAGAGCCCAGAAATGAACTCATCCTTATATGATCTAGTAATCTAAGAAAACGGAAGAAAGAATATACGATGGGGAGAAACTCTCTTTGATAAATGGTATTAAGAAAACTGGAGAGCTACATGCAGAAAAAAAAAAAGGAAAGTGGACCCGTTTCTCACACCATATACAAAAATAAACTCAAAATGGTTTAAAGACTTAATTGTAAGACCTGAAATCATAAAATTCCTAGAAGAAAACATAAGAAATTAACTCTTTGACATGGGTTCTAGTAATAATTTTTTGCATGCTGTTTCCTTAGGCAAGGACAATAAAAGCAACAATAAACAAATGGGACATCAAACTAAAAAACTTTTGCACAGTGAAGAAAACATCAACAAAATGAAAAGGCAGCCTAATGAATGGAAGAAGATATGTGCAAGTGACATATCTAATAAGGGGTCAATATCCAAAGTGTATAAAGAACTCATACAACTCAGCATCAAAAAAAAAGTACCAATCAATTTAAAAAATGGTCAGAGGACCTGAATAGACATTTCTCCAAAGATAACATACAAATGATCAACAGACACATGTTGAAAAGATGCTCAACATCACTAATCATCAGGGAAATACAAATTAAAATTGTAATCAGATATTATCTCACACAGTCAGAATGGCTATTATCAAATAGATAACAAACAGCAAGTGTTGGTAAGGATGTGGAGAAAAGGGAACTCTCGTGCACTGTTGGTGGGAATAAAATTGGTGCAGCCACTATGGAAATCAGAATGGAGGTTCTTCAAAAAATTTAAAACAGAACTACCATACAACCCAGCAATTCTACTTCTGAGTATTCATCCAAAGGAAATAAACATTAATTTGAAAAGATACATGAATCTCTATGTTCATTTCAGCATTATTTACAATAACCAGGATATAGAAGCAACTTAAGTGTTCATCTATAGATGAATGGATAAAGAAGATGTGATATATATGTATACATATGTACATATATATTCTTAAGATAATATATAATATATATAGTGTATATATATGTACATATGTATAAAATAGAATATTACTCAGCCATAAAATAGAATGAAATGCTGCCATTTGTGACAACATGAATGGTCCAGAGAGTATTATGCTAATTAAAATAAATCAGACAGATAAAAAACAAATACTGTAAGATTTCACTTATATATGGAACTTAAAGAACAAAACAAATAAATAAACAAAACCAAAACACTCATAGAACACAAACTGATGGTTGCCAGAGGGGAAAGGAGTAGGAGATGGGCAAAATGTGAAGGCTATTTAAAACTTCTAGTTATAAAATAAATAAGTCATGGGGATACAATGTACAACACAGAGGATATAGTCAATCATATCATAGTTACTAGGCTTATGGTTACTAGACTTATTGTGGCGATCTCTTTGTAAGGTATATAAATGTAAAATCACTGTGCTGTAACCTGAAACTAATATAGTATTGTATGTCAGCTATACTTTAATAAGAAAGAAAGAAAGAAAGAAAGAAAGAGAGAGAGAGAGAGAGAGAGAGAGAGAGAGAGAGAGAGAGAGAGAGAAAGGAAGGAGGGAGGGAAGGAAGGAAGGAAAGAAGGAGGGAAGGAAGGAAGGAAGGAAGGAAGGAAGGAAGGAAGGAAGGAAGGAAGGAAGGAAGGAAGGAAGGAAGGAAGGAAGGAAAGAAGGAAGGAAGGAAGGAAGAAAGGAAAAGAAAGAAAGAGCGAGCGACCTGGAGAATCATGAATGTCCCAATTTAAAATGACCTTAGTAATCAACTCATCTGGCCCTCTTTCTTAGGACTGTGCCTTTTAATAATGTTTCTTATTTAAAAATCTAATATCCTAATTTCTCAGAAACAAGTTTAATCAGCTCTCCGTTCTTCAGAACCAATGGAAAGAAGAGACTGATATTTTAGCCTCACAGAATCTCAGAGGGTAAAGGTACTTTCTAGACCATATGGTAGACCTGTTATATACTGCATGAAATATTTCTGTGAAAGTCCCAATTTAAGCTTCTTACTTCCACATGAACAGGGAACCCACTATCTCACAAAGCAAACAGTTCATTTTAAAACAACTTTAATTATTTGAAAAATCCTTTTAAGATGAACTGACATCTGCTTCCCTGTAATTTTTCTAACCATGCATCCTGATTCTGACTTCTGGATAAATATAGAATACGTTTTATTCATTTCATCTGCCACTCTTTAGATTTATGAAGACTACTGTTAGGGTTTTTCTAACTAAAATATTCTTCATATCTTCAGCTTTTCCATACCTTTTACTCATTACTCTGTTCTGGAATACATATTTCATTTTGTAAAATTCATTTCTTGTATTTCCCCTAGAATTAAATACATTACTGGTTCTGTTTTTTCCAGTGAAAACAGTGAGACCAGTATATCTTTTGAAATAAATAGTATGTTTTTATGATTTCAGTCCAAGATATCATTAGTGTTTTGAATACTCTTATTTAATTATTCATTTACATTAAACATCCGATGAATTAAAAGCCCTAAAAGCACATTCTGATGTCATTTCTACTAGGAGTGGGTTAAAGTTCAGTCCAGACCCTTACAGGCCACTTAGTCATGTTGCTATTTTGCCATATCTATGTATGCAATTGATTTCTTCTTTTCAGCTCAATTTTAAGGCCTTATATGTGTTCATATTAAATTCCATCTTATTGAATTTTGTTAGTTTTCCAATTTCTTAAGATAATTTGAGATCATAAGTTTAATGTATTTAATATCCCCCCAACTTTCTGTCCTCCAGGAATTTTACGAGTGATATTTTAACTTGATGTTAAAGACATAAATATAAATGCCGATTAAGTCACTGTCTAATTAATACAAGCTGGGTAAATGCAGTGGTAGACACTAAAAAGTGAACAGGTAGTTATGATATAGTGTCACAAATATTCTGATAAAGGAAGTATAGGAGGTCCCCTAACTCAGATTAGGGGGGATATAGAAAGCTATCTGGAAGAAGTGAGGTATAAGCAATGGTCAGAAAGATGAGCAAGCCATACAGATAGAAAGAGGGGTGGGCAAAAATATTTTAGGGACAGAGAGAATGAGTGAAGACTGAAGCAAGAGAGTGCATGGTTTACATAAAAAATTGAAAGAGAATTGGTTGTCGAGTCTACATAGTGGTGGGACCACAACAGAAGAGTAGGTGAGAGCTGCTCATGTAAGCCCTTTAGACTGTAAGCAGTTTGGACTTTAAGTACAGTGAGAATCCAGTGAAGAATCTGAAATAGCAAACTAACATGATTACATATATGTGTGTATACATATATATAAATAAACATATATATAAACTGCTTCTGGTAACAGAGTATAATGGATGAGATGATGATAGCACTGGAGACAGGAAGGTCAGCTAAGGAGGCTGTTGGAGCATTTCAGAAGGGGGATGGGATAAGTCTAGTCTGCCTGTAGGGAATGAATGCACTGATCCTGAGTACTCACAGGATTTGCCTCACCTTTTTCTGCCCCCACCCTCATATAATATGCCCTTGAGAATGAGTAAGTTAGCTTTATGCCTTGGCTTCTCAAGCAACTCTGTCTACAGGAGAAAATAAAACTGGAGAAAGAAATTCAGGTATATTTTTGGTATCTAGTTCTCATTGGTTCTAGTTCTCACTGCAAATGAAAACCCCAGCTTTCCAGTTCGACTAGTGAACCTGATTAATATCTAGTGAGTCTGTCCATTCTTGAAGTAGTGCAGTGCAATCTTAATTGTGTAGGATATTAACAGGTGTTAAAATATTACCATGATTAAAACAGTTTGGAAAATGCTGGTTTAACCAAGGTTAATCAGGATTCTTGCAGGATTTAGGGGAGACTTTAATATGCTGTTGCGCATTGCAAATCTCCTACAAGTACAATGTTTTCCAAATTTAAGTGATCATAGAAACTATATTTTTCTGAAGTATTTTGCAGAAAATGTTTTGGGAGATGCTTCACTGCTTACTAATTGTGCAGCCTCAAAGAAGTTATTTAATCTCTCTTAACCTGGTTTTCTTATTTTTGAAAAGGCAACAAAATATCTTACAGAAGTAGTGTATGCATATGTAAAAATATATATAAAGTGCTTTAGTACAGTGTCTGGCAGCTAGTAAATTCTCAATATTTTTTATTATTATATAATTATTTTTAGTATTAGGAGAGATAGAATAGCATAGTGGATGTCTATGGATTCTGGAGCAAGACTATCTGAATTCAAATCCAATCTTTGACACTTACTATCTTTGTGACTTTGGACAAGTTATATAAACTTCCTGTCCTCAGTTTTCTCATCTGAAAAATGGGGGCAGTGTGGGGATTATATGAGAAAATGCTACATACCCTGTTTTCTGAACAGGCAGCCTTGCTTTTCTTTTCCTGAATTTCTGTTGGTGGATGGCATCATTTTCTCTTTCTGATTCCTAGAATATGTTTTTTTTTTTTAAAGTCTATTGTCATTAACTACTTGATATGATCATAACTTGGTGGTTTTATCTATGCAAGTGTAAGCCCTTGGAGGACCAGATCATGTCTTAATCATCTTGTTACTGTGCCCGGGGTCAATGTGTAAATCTTCCTTAGCAAATATGCCACTTTTCCCTTTAACAAATTTTACACCTAAAAAATTGAGCCTGGAGTTGGTTATTCATTTTAAAATAGATTATTCCATTTACCGTAGTATTAACCATAAGAGTATTTCCAATGTCATTTATCAATTTCATCCTCAAATATGCCAGTTTCAGGAATATATATATATATATATATATATATATATATATATATATATAAAATGTTGACGATGGTAATGTGGGTTTTATAACATGAGATATATTTTCAGAATAGCAGTTTTGCTAAAAATTTGAATAAAAATGCCATGTTTTCACAGCCCACTTACAATGCTTTACAACAAAGAGTAAGCAAAAAAGTGCTAATGAATTCCTTTGAATATAAAAAATGTAAGCCTCAACCCCAATATCCTCATGATTTTATAGTTTTTTCATAATGAAAACAAACATACATACATATAAATATATATTAATATATATGAAGAATTTGTTTTAAAATAATGTAGTCTATATTGTTATGTATTTGACAGCTTTTAATTCAAAGAATGTAGTTTTTAAAATATTATTTTTTTCTAAGTGATCTTTTTATTCTCTATTGAAATATCACTCACTCTAACTCAATGCCTTCAGGAAGAAAAGAAAAATCATAAGAAATCACAGTGATACTCTAAGTGGGGAAAAACTAAGATAACGATAAATATAATTTCTCTATATAATCTCTTAAAGTCCATATTAAAATAATTTAGGCTAAGGAAAACATTTTATTTATAAAATAAAATGACTAAAATATGGAAGATTACAAGCTACACTGAGAAGTCAAGAGCTTAAAGAAATAATGTTTTAGACTAGCGTTCCCCAACATTTTTGGCATCAGGGACCAGTGCTTCTATGAGAATCTATTGCCTGAAGATCTGAAGTGGAGCTGAGGGGGTGATGCTAGTGCTGGAGAGCGGCTGCAAATACAGATGGAGCTTTGCTCACTGGCCCACTGCTCACCTCCTGCTGTTTGGCCTGGTTCCTAATAGGCCACGGACTGATACTGGTCTGTGGCCCAAGGGTTGGGGACTCCTGTTCTAGACTATAGTCAAATTTATGACATACAGAAAGTTAACAGGTAAATGGTTTATTCTTTAGAAGGAAAAGGAATGGCAGCCATGTTGCTCTCTTTCCAATGTAATCTCCTAATAGGTTTATAAAGTTATTATAATTTGCCCCAAGTGTTGGGGAGTGGGGTGAAGTCTCCAATACCACTGTTTTAACATTTCTTTTATTGCTCATGGAGAATCACCCGCAGATTAAGTCAAGTATATATATACAAATATCATAGTTCTTTCTATTATTTATTTTGTTTAGTATTGCCCCTTCTCAAATAGTAGACATTCAAGAAACATCTATTAATCTGGCATATTGATTTTTGTTTATTGCCAACAAAACATAGTTTAGATTGAAAGAGCCTACTTATTACACAGGCTCCATTTGCCACAAACAGGAAATAAATTTGCTTCCCTCGTCCAAACCTGGTTCCTGGAAAAATAAAGCACTCATTGCTAAGCTGTGTGTGTGTGTGTGTGTGTGTGTGTGTGTGTGTGTGTGTGTGTGTCTTTTAGGAAGATATTGTAGTTGGAAACTTGGTGACTTGCTCTTTCAAAGTGACAGCTTTAAAAAAGTCTACATAACACAATTTAGCTTAATTCTAAACATATCAGAAAATGGACTGTTAAAAAAAAATCTCTCCCCGTGAACCAGCTGCCTCCCTATACTCCTACCCTGTCACTAATATGAAAAAAAGTCGATTATATTCTTTTTGGTTGTACAAACATTCTTCAGAGAATGATTGTACCTGTCACAGATGGAATCTTCAAATAAGTTAAATGTTTATGTTCATATTCTAGGAATTCCCTAGTGAACTGAATTCTCCTTGCAATCTTTAGTAATATTATTACTAAACTATAGGCGTTTATACTGTTCATGAGGAAGTTGGTCTGTTTATTGTGAAAACAACAGGATAAACTTTCTTTTCTCATATTTCTTTTAGATACCAGAATTTTAAAGTATGATTAACTAGAATGGTTAAAAACATTTTCTTAAACAGCTTATTGTTTTTAACTGTTGCTATTAAAAATGTCTGGTACCTGGAATGTATAAGAAATGTTCATCTGTGTAGAGGAAGCTAGAATAAGATAAATGAGACTAACATCTTCTCCAGGGACTAAAACCCCTCTGATCAATTTCTCTTCTATCCCAAAGTATCTCAAAGCCTCCAAATGTATCATCTTCTCTCCATTTTCTCCTCATTCTTAAAATTACTTTTATAAAACATAATTCTGATCATGTCATTCTGCTATTTAGAATTTTTTGCAAGCCCCTAATTATCTGCAGGAGGAAGGGTAAGGTTTTCAAGGCATGTTTTGGTATGATCCTGATCAATTGTCTCAGGCTCATCTCCCCTCTTTTGTCCTGTCAACTTACCATATACTGTTCCCTCTGCAAGAATTACCCTTCCATGCACTAGTCTGCCTAGAACATTCCTATTCATCTTCTAAGATTTAACCCAGATGTCCTTTCATCACAAAGGCTTCCTCATCCTCTTTTCCACTCCACTGACATTATTAGTTATTCTTTTGATTTGTTTCATTTACTAGATGGAGAGTTGCTTGAGGCCAGGGATTGACTTACTCATCTTTGTGTCCCCAGAATTTGGCATAGTTCCTGACATGTAGGTGGTAATCATTAAGTGTTTCTCCACAAACCACATGAAAGGATGGACTGGTTAATTGCAACATTATTTCTTACCATACATTGAACGGCTGTCTTATTCTTTTGATAACCTTGAATCCAGAGAGGTTTGCTCTGCCCAAAGGGCAGATTGATAATTAACCAGTTGCTTTAGTTCTGACATGAAGTAGTGGGAGGAAGGAAATGTTGAAAAATACTAGATCCTATCTGTATTTGATTTTATTTTATATAGATCCAGGCTTGCTTTCCAGTCTGAATTCACTACATTAGACTTGTCAAATAAATATTGTAGTTACTGCTGCAAATGATCACCTACTGTTAATAATACCCAAGAATTTAAGGTATGTTCTGGAACGTTACATCTCTTGCTAAAAGAAACTCTGAGACAAGAACACTGTAGAGAGATTTTTAGAAACACCAATCATGCATGCAGAGCAGTCTATTAGCTATAGATGCAAATCTAAACAATCTGAGATTTTCAGGTACTTTTCTCGACTATAATTGAGTTCAAAGAGGGCCATTAAGAATTCTTAAAAACATACCAGGGCATCAAACACCACCTCTAACTCGCTGGTCCTATTTCCAGGTTTCCTTTTTCACCTCAAATATTTCCATTTTTTTTAGATTTTGTGCTGCCGTATGGGAGGAAAGTTACTTAAGTTTATACATTTTGAATTATAGGCTAAAATAATTCTTAGCCAAATATTTACAAAAGCTATGAATTAAGGGTATTACACCCACTCAGTATATATTATGTACATTGACTGCCATAGGACTATTCAAAATGAAAAAGCTGGCATTTTCCCCCTTCTTCTCCTCTTACTTCTTTGCCCTTCTCAGTCAATTTTTTGACTGGTCTAAATGTCTAAAGAAACGCTTTTGAAAAAAGCTTCTATTGAAACAAATGAGGAGAGTTTGATTTAGGGCTTTGTGTTCCTAGAGCCAAAGTTATTACCAGACAGGGGATCGAGGAGGTACAAGTCCCTTTGGAGGCCACTAGTGGCCGCTGCATAAACTTTAAGAAGATGATATTTCAACACACACGACTAGGCCTTAGCAGGGATGATTTGAGGAGAAATTGATATATGTAGTACCAGAAAACCCACTTTTAAACACAATTAAACAAATTTTAAAATCAAAGGGTAGGTAGGAGATGGATCTCCTTGATCAGATGCTTTACGTGCTTTTTGTTCTTTTTTTTTTCTGTCCTCCTTATCTGGGACTCGCTGCTATGCTCCCAGAGTTCAGAGACCCTATCCTCACAGCATGTAGCATTAGCTCATCTATGTGAGAAATAGTAAATGGATGCATGTTTATGAAATCTGGAAGTTGTTATAAATAATAAGATTATAACGACTAGGGCTAATGAGTCATTCAGTTCTCGAGTGATTGCTTGTTCATTCATTCTACAGTCTTTGGGCACTTTCACTTCTATGCCACCACCTGTAATAAGTATCCCACAATGTCACTTGAGTTGTGGACATATGACTGCCAGGCAAACAATGACTGATTTTTCCAAATAATTTGGTTCTAAAGAATTCTCACACCTGCCTCTAAAGTAAACGAAAAAACAGTAATCTCAGAATTCTTTCTTAATTGACCTCCCTGCTCAAGTTCTCTGGCTGTTCTATTTCTTATTGGTAACATTTCATTCAGATTTCAGATATATAGGGACTTCAGGTTATGCATTTTCACTTTACAACAAGTGTTGACTGGAGTGGGTTCCTGACTGTGTAGGGATATGATAATTTGCACATTCTGAATCAAAGAGCATTTATTGGTCACATGCTGTGTGGGTCAGGGACTCTCACAGGCACTTGTCATTTGCTCTGCATGACAACTGCGAAATAGGTAATGCTTCTATTTGCTAATGGAAAAACTGAGACCTGGGGGCACTTACATGAATTCCATTGAGTCCCAGGGTGTGCCAGTGGCAGATGTGGGATAGGAACCTGGGTCTTCTGAGTCCTGGACTGGAGGGCTCTTTTCCACACCTCACTGCCTCTGTGCAGGTTCACATTTCTCCTCACTTATCCTATTCCTCCTTCTCTTTCTGTTCTTCCTGCCTACTTTCTCCAGCACCCTTCCCTGGGGCTCAGCGTCTTCTCTGCCAGGAAGAATTTTGCTAGTGACCTGCTTAGTAATTTGACATCTGCACATTTCTCAATTTATTTGCATTCTTATAAGAAAAATAAAAAGACTTCTGGACTGGTCAGTGAAGGAGTTGCACATAATTGCTTGCTTTGGCCTCAGTTTCCTAACCTATAACATGAGGCTTTAGACGAGTTGATTAGCAGGTCCTCTTAAACTCTGTTTTGTGCTTTAATGGTGGTGTTTTCAGGAGTGCAGTACCTAGCTGAGAGAGAGAGAGAGAGAGACAGACAGACAGACAGACAGACAGACAGAGACAGAGAGAGACAGAGAGACAGAGAGACAGAGAGAGACAGAGAGAGAGACAGAGAGAGAGAGAGCTCAGAACTATAAGGTTTACAAGTTTGTTTTGGTTCCTCTACTCAACTGAAGATGCTCTCTGTCCTGTGAGCCCCTTCCTCCGAATTTGGATAATACCTCATGGATGATACTGAATATCTCTCTGTTTTCACAATTGGATATCAAATTGTCTAGACATGAGAGTAAAACGGTCAGACCTGTCCACAATGTCCAGGCAATGCTCTGACCTTCTGGACTGTGGGAATCAGCACTGTCCTTTGCTTTCCACTGATGGTCTCTTTTTGATGAGGTGAATTAACCACACAATCATAGGGTGATCATGGGCACCTACATAAGCAAGTGGGTATTTAACCCCTGGTGAAACCTAGCACAGACCACCCTCAGGAGCAAAAGTGGGTGTTGGTGCATGTGTGCTACTGACAATAAGTGCTCCATGGGAGATGCCATTCAGGGTCGTGAGTCTGAATATCCATGCCTGGCCCAGGGGAATGGTGTCTGTGTCACCAAGCCATCACTGGCACCTGGGCACTGTCACAGCTGACAGGGCTGAGGAGAGGTCAGCTGCTGGCTGTTGCTCCCACAGCAGGTCCCTTGAGATCAGCAGAGGCGAGAGCAGGGAAAGCAGCTTGCCTCGGCTGCTCACCAGGCTGCTCTGGAGAGAAATAGAGGGCTTCCATCTCCATTACTGTCAGCATCTGGCATCTCTCCCCGGCTCTGAAATTCACAGCAATGGATGGAGGAAGGAGGAGGGAGAAGGAAGGTGGTGCAAGCCAGACAATCAAAACAACCACAATATTTTGGAAGTGGAAACTTCCAGCTAGAAAACATTCTTAAAAACAGAAGAGCAGAGCTGGAAGAGACTTTGGCTAAGCCCATGCCCTTGTTTTGCAGAGGTGACTTTCCTGAGATTACAAAGCTATTAAGTGGCAGAACTAGGGCAAGAATTGTGGTCTTTGGTGCTTTTACCACTCAAAAGAGAGTTTGGGAGGCCTTTCTTTAAAGCCTCAGACTGGCAGGGGGCCCCCTTTTGTGGGAGCTCAGCAGAGACAGAGGGTGCTGACCAAGCACAATGGGGAAGAGTGGCCAGGCTGGTTGTGACTGGGCCAGAGGTGTCTGTACCTTGTGGGTTGAAGCCCCGGGGCACCAGGCTCTGCAGATCCACAGTTGGGGGTTCATTCTCTTCTGCATTGGAGTTGTTGGGAGGGACAGCTCTCCTGCCTCCAAAGGTGGTTCCAGGGGTCCCTGACATTCTCAGCTTCCGAAGCTCCTTGAGGGGAGAGGAAAATTGAGACACAGAAAAGGAATATGAAGCAAGTTACATTTGACACAAAGTTTTGAAACTAGACAAACGGACATAACTGTGTGTGATAGCACTGGAGCAACACATGTTGAGTTTCACATAAATAAAACCTGAGAAGTGGCAGTGAGAATTAGTCTAATGATGGAGTAGAGTTCCCCAAGAATCTCAGAGAGATTTGTCAAAACATATGCAATTGAAGAAATGAAAATTGTAAAAGATTTTGGGGAGCAAGTTTTTTTTTGTTCTCATTACCCCTAAAGGCAATATTTTTGTAAAAACAAAACAAAACAAAACATTTACTGTCATATGCATGTATATATGTCTATTTCATATAAACATACAAGACTTAAGTCCCTTTGAAGAATAAACTCATGCGACCATGTCCAGATCAGTGACGTCCTCCCAAGCATCCACGTTTGCAATTTAATTCAACCCTTATTTATTGAGGGTTCACTGTGCACCACACTGGGGTCTGGGCACTTGAGATACAGCAGAACAAAAGTATTCTTGCCCAACAGAGCCTTCGATCTAGTGCGGGTTAGGGTTCAACTCAACAAAATTCAGAAGTAAACTAAGTAGGGTGTGAGAAATTGGTAACTACTCTGGAGCCAGGACCACAAGGAACAGGATAAGGGAGATGGAGAGTTTGGGTAGGTGAGAAGGAGGCATGCTGCAATATTAAATAAGGATATAAATAGCCCGTCCTCTAAACTTACTTGGTCAATGGTGCTGACACTGTCCTTGTTCCAAGCCTGCTTCCCCTTCCTTTGGAGTTTATGCAGGCAAAAAGCCAGTGTAAACGTTGCACACGTTCCTGTCAGTGCCCAATAACTACTTGTTGACCAACTGACCAAATGAAAGGAGACCTTGTTACTGGCCCCAATGAAGTGTGCTCTTGATCACCTGGATTACCTAGTCATGCCTCTTGGCGATTTTGCTGTTTTCAAAAACCAGGCACACCCTCAAAAGATGAGACGTGGTCATTATAGAGGCAACTAGAAGAGACTGTTCCAGAAACATGTTGAGTAAAGGCAACACAGCTTGGGACAAGAGAATCACTCTCTAAGGTATTTGGTCTTGGAAGGAGACAGCAGTGTTTGGAAGTATAAGGTCTGAACAGGTATTCATAAATATCCCACAGATATATTTACAGTTTCTAGTGAACTGAAGGGAGTTAGAAAGGAGGAGAGAGAAAAGGGTTAATGATGGGGAAAAGGCAGGTAAATGCAGTCCTCCAGTGGGAAATAGCAAGGGTAGACTGTCAGATGACCAGGAAAGGTTAAGACTTAGGGAAGAACAGCACAGAACAGTGCAGTAGCCTGTTGGGAGAGAGAACCCATTAAGCAGAAAACTGGGGAGCCCATGCAGGTCTGGCTGGGTTAGTGAAAGTGGACAGAAACATCCCTTTTCCAAGGTCTCAGGGAGGATAAGGTGCTCAAGTTCAGCTTCCTCACTGGGATGCAGTCAAGCAGGTGTTCTCACCTGCTCCTACTTCCCGCTTCCCAACCTTATATGTCCCTTCTCCAGACTCTGCTCCCCTGATGAGCCCCCAATTCCCCCATTCTCATTCGTTAGCCTTCTTAGCCAGCAGAACCTTCAGGAAAGCTTTGTAGGGTGCCTGAGAAAAGTCTTGCTCAAAACAGGGGCTGGGTAAATGAGACATTAGGGGCCAGGAACAGAATTGGACAAGTGGGACTGTCTCTGATCTTCATCCCCAGGTACCCCGAGCTGCGGCCCGAGGGACCTAGTTTCAACAGGGAGTACACAGCAGACACTAGGCAGCCCCTGGGTGCAGGGCCACATCTATCCTGACAGTAGGGATAACTACTTACCTGTGGTCCTCTCCTGAGGTGCCCTAGGGCAGGCTGTCTCTGTGTGTCTCTGGATACTTCCTCAAAAGGACACAGAAAAAACGACCAGAAAGTTGGCTCTTAAATAACTTCCTAACAGCTCCCTCCCTTCTCTCCCCATCGGACAGAGTTTTCTCCTCCCCCTTCTTGACAGTTGGAGAAAGTGAGCAGTTCCAGGACTTTGTTTCTTTCTATTTACTTCTCCCATCCTGCTCTGTTATTCTGGTATGCTGCTCTTCCTCTTACCTACGGCCCCCTTACTCCCTATTTCCCAGCCTGGTTTCTCCCCACCATCCCCTCCTCCAATTGTGCCTCCCACTCCTCAGCTGATGACTGAGAGGACCAGCTAATTGCCAGGCAGACCTGTCCCCTTCCCTTAGTAGGAAGAGCTAGAAGGGTCTGGATTTTGCCATGCAAGTTGGTGGGACCTGAAGGGAGGGTCTGCACTCCTACAGACTGGTCAAAGACAGCTGTGACCATGCATAAAGCAAGAGCAACATGTCCTTCTTGTATAAATAAGGCTGAAGGACATGGTCTGTATTCTTGAACCATCTGTGGTGTCACAGCCACTACCTAACCGCAGACTTCCTGCAGGAGGGGATGCCCAGCTGGAAAGAAAATGAGTAAATACTTTAAAGCGTGCCACAAAAATTAGAAAATTGCACTTTTTTTGGTAAACCATTTTGGTTTATCTTCAAATAATTGGTAAAAAAGAGAGAAATTTTTCTTTCTAAAATTTTCCATATTTTTTTTCTGAGTCTTGATATCTCTAAAAACTCCTATTTTTAGGCATGGCTATTTCTAACTTCATACTGTTTCTAAATTTCTGACCCCACCACTTATTCTAATTTCATAGAAAAAAAAAAGACTCCATTGGTTAGGAATTCTCTCAATTTACTGCTACCAAATCTATGAATTTACCTGCAACCTTACACATCTTTTCCTTCTTTCTTCCTCTTACTAAAGTGGGAAGAATTCCTACTCACTCTTATCCATGGCCAAGTGCACCTTCTCCTCTTTGCCTGTGCTCCATGGTCCCTTCTTCTCCAGGTATTTCCTGCACTATTCATCCATTCTCTCTCCTGTATCTTAGCTTCTGCTCTCTAGCAGTTGCTTTCGATTAGCAAGAGCACACTTCAAGTCAAATCTCTTCAATATTTTTGAGTCCTTTCTTCATCTCACATCCCCCCAGCTATTGCTTTTTTCTCCTCTCCTCTTCATTTCAAGCTTCTGCCACCTGGCTTCTGCCCCTGTTATTCTACTGAAACTGTAGTTCAAGGTCACCGATGGCCTATACTAAATCCAAAAGACAGTTCAGTTAAACTCTGTTTCTCACTCAGCCTTGAAGGTCTTTTCTCTGGGCCTCTCTGGAGTGTCCTTAGTGCCGTGAAGCTTCTTGATAACCTCAGCAAATCCCACGTTTTCAATTTCCATCCATATCCTGATACCTCTCAAGTCTAGGTCTTCAGCCATAGTTCTTTCCAGAATGCCAGACTCTCCTAACTGTCCACCAGCCATCTTCACTTGGCATGTCCCAGTGATAATTTATACATTCATCATGTCTAAAATGAGATGTATAATTTTTCCTGAAAACCTGATTCATCTCAGGAGTTCCTTATCTCAATGAATGCCATCACCTTGCATGTAGTTACTCAACACATAGCATCATTTTTGACACTTCCTTCTCCCAAACAAACCTTCAAATCTAATCTTTTAACAAATATTTTCTACTCTACTTTTTAAATATCTCTTGAATACACCCATTTACTCCCTTCCAATCCATTCTCTACAGTACAATCAGAATGAGCTTTGCAGAACTTAAATCTGAAATAAAATATTTTGTCTAAAGCCTTTTTATTGCTACTCTTCTTTGCTCTTACTATTAATTCGAAGCATCAGCTGACAGTGTCCCATTCAGTCTAGGCCCTGCTATGCTCTCCAGTATCATCTCTTTTATTTTCTCTGTCATACTGTCTCACTTCCCCATCTCAACCTGTACCCTACTCACTCTGTTCTACACTGCAGCCACATTGAATTTCTTATCATGTGCTCTCTTCCTTCTCCTCCTCTTGCTATAAGACTATTTCTTATTTACCCTCCAGATCTAAACCTAAATTACTCAGACACACTGCAAGGAGCTTACCTTGTGATGGTGCTCCTCAAACTGTATGACCATTTTCTGTTTCCTTAGACTATATCATTAGACTACAAATGAGTGGAGAATCCAACCAGAGCTCTCCAAGGAAAACCTGGTACCATTAAATTACCCAAAGCCCATACTTTCTATATTCTTTGCTGAGTCTAGGGAAAGATATTAGAGAAAGTGTCATAGTACTTTGATAGTTCTCTTGGCAAACATTAAGTCTGAGTGTACTGGATTTCTAGATACCCTTGCCATGCGAGGCAAGAGTGGTCAGCTTTGCACCCTCCAAATTAGGTTCCACAACTGCCAGGACCCCCTGGGATTCCTGGCTGTGTTATGCATTTCAGGATAGGTTTGTAACCTTCACAATCATTACTATGGGGTCATTTTTGGCATGAGACTCACTGATTATTGTGTGAACATGCATACATGCTTGTTAACGTTCTAACTCTTCCAAACTACTAACTCAGGAGCATTAAAAGTGCAGTGGTTTTCCTCGTGCCTAATAAATAGTGTCAATAAGAGAGTGTCTGGGTGCTCTAAGCCCTAACATTTGGTCGAAGACCATCCATGTTACAGAGTCTTTCCTCACAGTCCTGTGACTGAGAAATCAGAACAAAGTTTCCTGGCCATACAGTCAACCTTGAGCTGTGTCAGAAAATGTGACTTCTGTAGAAGCAGCTAGGTGCACAGACTTTGAGATCTACAATGTCTTTTACCTCTGAATGCCCCTTCTCTGGTGTTGAGGTGGCACAGTGCAGGTATTTAAGAAATGTAGCAAGCGGGATCTAGCCAGAAAAATAAAAACCACTTAGATATTTTTGAAAGAAGGAATTTAACACAGTGGACTGGTTTCACAGGTGATAGAAGAAACAAGAAGCCAAACACGGGAAGGTGAGTCATCTCAGCAATTAGCAACAGCTGGGATGATTTGGTATCATCACAGCAAAAGAGCTGGACTTATGTGCCAGGGACTGAAACTGCCTCAGATTCAGTCATTACCAGAAACACTGTCTGAAGTCAAAAGTGTGGGAAACCCTATCCTAGCTTGTCTTTCACTCTCCCTCCGTTGTCTCGCATTTGCTGCACTCAGCTAAAATCAGCCGACAAAGGAGTTGAGAAAACACAGCCTGCACAGTTGGCACCACCACACCTGTTTTAAACTGGGTGTCCAAGGATCATTCCCATGTTCAATGATTCACAAGGTGGACCCAACAGACTGTAACCCTCAAAGCTATGATATATTACAGCAAAAAGATACAAAACAAAATGAGCAAAGGGAAAAGATAATGGGACAAAAGCTGAAAGAAACCAGGTATAAGTTTCCAAGAGTCACCTCCCAGTGGAGTCACACAGGACATGCTTAATTCCCCCAGCAAAGAGGTATGAAAACAGGTGTGAAATGTGGTCTACCAGGGAATCCCTTAGAGACCTAGTGCCCAGGGTTTTTACTAGAAGCTGATTGCATAGATACCCTCTGCCTAGCATGTATGAAACTCCACGCTTCCCAAAGAAAACAAGTGCTCAGCATAAACCACATTAGCTGTGCAAACCATATAGGTGCAGTGAGCCATCCTGTCAGGCAATGGTGGGACAATTCCTAAAATCCAAGTTTCTAGATGCCAGCTGAGAGCCAGCCTTATAAGGAGGCCTCTCTAAGGAGAGCAGTTTCAGGTCTGCTGTGTTGATTCCTTTCGACATACCCTTACCACCCCAACCCAGCACAGAGTAGAGCAGAGAAAAGATGAGGGATGGATCTCAGGGCAAGCAGTTCCAGGCCTGGCATATCAAACAGTGGACCATTCATCACAGTCTGACCAGTCTCTCACTCTCCCTTCCAGATGTTGCTATTGTGTCACAACAATGGCCTGGAGCAAGAGGGCACTTCAGTGGGAAGGACATTTGGGTAATGCAGTTCTGTCCATCCCACCTTTCCCTGGCTTTATGGGCTCAGAACAATCCCTCTGAGAAGATGTGCATTCTCTCTGAGTACATAAGCCCTTGCATGCCTTCTCAGTTTTCTGCAACCAAAGGAGCCATGATCCCAGTTTGTTGACTGAAACTTGAATAAAGCTAAAATTTCTACTTCACTGTCTGCTCAAGGGTAGGGCAAGAATGCCTAAACAGTCACATAGGGATCTGGCTCTGTCAGATTGATGTGGCAACCTTTGAGAGTTGTAGGTGACAGAAGATGCATGGAAAGAATGATTCTAAGTTCCCTTACTTTGACTCTTTAATTCTTACTTTTATTTCTATGGTATGGATCCTCTTCTCTCTAGATACACTACCAGCTTTCCCTACTTCGCTCTGTCAGGAAGCAGACTGTATTTGCTCAGGGGATGACTTTTCCAGCAAACTGTATTTGATTTACACGCAATACTTCACATCCCAAATAAACAAGCAAACAAAAAATTGTGTTTTTCTTTTCCCAGCTGAAACAAGACTTGCTGTTTTTTTCCAGCTGAAGTAGGACCTGGATTTTGTTAGTTATAGATGTAGTTGCAGAGAGAGGTGAGTGGATATAAATAACAACTGGCCTGGTACAAAGATGCCAAACCCTCTGACATGAATAATCAAAGTCCATCTCTTCGGAGAAACTTTCTCCTCCAGTGCCCTTGAGCCTCAGAAGATGGGGGAAAACTTTCCTCTCCAGAAAGAGATGGGTTGAGTTGAGGATGGGAGGGAGGCTGGGCTAGAGTTTGTGATCACATTCCAGCTGCAGTGGTGAGCAGTTGGTGGAGGAGAGTGGCCCTCTGCACCCATTCACGTCATTAGAAAAGTCTCAGAGGAGTTTTCACAAAGTCTGACAATGACATTGAAAGCCCCAAGAAGGAATTTATAAAGTACCATCACAGCTTCCCAGCAAAAGGACTTGGGTTTTAAGAGATGACTTTCTTCCAACAGCTCTTTTCCCTCTTCTGTTAGGGAGACGTAATCCACGCCAGTGACAGCTCCAGATGGCACATGCCTTGTGTCGCTTCAGCTTCCCTAGGCATAGCCTAGGCCCTGTGCCCTGCCATCACCCTGATTTACCTTCCAGAGGAGCAGTGGTTGCTGGACTGTCTCTCTTTGTGGCAGGACCCCTAGAAGGACAAGTGGAAGAAAGCTGTTTTCTTCTTAGGAATCAATGATTTAACAAATGCAGTCATGTGCTTACAGTGAATATCTCTATTCCTATTGTTATTTTTAAATTAATTAATTTCAATTACAGTTGACATTCAATATTATTTTATACTAGTTTCAGGTGTACAGTATCATTGTTATTTTTAATTGTGGTAAAATACATGTAACATAAATTTACTATCTTAACCATTTTTAAGTATACAATTCAGTAGTGTTAAGTATATTCACATTATTGTGCAACCAATCTTCAGAATTTCTTTATCTTGCAAAACTGAAAGTCTATACCTATTAAACCATTGCATATGAGTGTATATGTCTGTAAAAGCATGTGTGTAAGGGTGTTTGTGAATGTGTTTCTGTATGTGTGTGACTAGGTATTTGTAAGTGTGCATGCCTCTGTAGGAGTCCATTGTCTATATGACTGTGTATGTCTAACTGTATTTGTGAGTGTGTGCCCATCTGTGTGAGTATGTGTGTCTGAGTGTGTGTAAGAATATTTGTGAGTCATGCCTGTACTTGAGTACATTGTCTATGTGAGTGTGTAAATCTGAACTGTATTTATGAGTGTGTCTACATGTAAATGCATGCCCATCTATGTAAATCTGTGTGTGAATGTGTGTAAGGGTATTTGCAAGTGTGTGTGCCTGTATGGGAATGCATTTTCTACATGAGTGTGTATGTCTGACTGTATTTTTGAGTGTGTATATCAAACTGTATTTGTGAGAGTGTAGCCATATGTAAGGATGCACCTGTTTGTGTGCGTGAGTGTGTGATGTAAGTGTGTGTGCAGAGGCACAGGGAGGACTGAAGAATTCCCAAGAAGATGTCTTAGCCATGGGCACTCTCCTGGATGTGGGTTTAGCTCCAGAAAACACTCTCCCTTGGCTTTCTAGTGCCTCCAGAGTTCTGGCTGGGCTGATTTAAAGACACTCCAAAATTTTTTAAAACTTTTAAAGACTTTATAAAGCATAACAAAAGTCAATTAGCACTAGATTTCTTACAGATGAAGGCTCTTAAATATGAAAGGAGTAAATTTGTGATAAAATAGTAATTATATCCAGAGTGGGCAGAGATGCCCTTATAAGGCTATAACCCACAACCTGAACATGGGGCAAGGCCGCCTTGGTTTATTTGATTCCATTCCTTACTCTGGTGAGGGCCAGACTGTAGTGACCACAGCAGCAGAGCAAGAGGCACGGAAACAAAGCAAGAGACCCACATCCACTTATCCCACTTATCTCACTTTCAAGAGAAAAAGTAATCAATGATAACAAAGCATTATGAAAAAAAAGCAATTAAAATGGTAACATAGCAATGCATGTGGACAAAATGATTAACTGAAGTGAAACCTAATAGTAACATTGTACATTTATTACAAACATATTAATTGAAAGAATAGTAGCAATTGAAAACCACAAAAACACCAGATGATTACCAGATGCACTAGAAGCAATGCTTGTTTCATTAAAATTGCCAGAATGCCAACTACCCATGTGTGTGTTTGTGCACATGTGCATGTGTGTGCATAGGTTTTCAGTCAAGAAGCTCTTCAGGAGTTTCATCTGAAGTTCACACTCATCAATAGGAAATTAGATTTAAAATTGGCTGGTTGTAATTGTGTATATGAGGATATATATGGGTTTATTTTGAACTGAAGTGAATGAAGAACCTTCCAATACAAAGAAGCTGTCAGGGGAGTGGGTCAGAGAAAGAGTTTAAAGGACGTATGCCAAGTGAATAGATTAGTTTTTGTATGGTTCACAGCTTTTTTTGGAAGCCCACATCCTGATAGGTCAAAGGGCAGGTCTACCTGGGCATCTCACCATACTCCCAATGAGGCCAAAGATGCCAGCTGGCAGGGGTGCCCCAGTTTATGGCAGTCACTTGCTGCTTCTTGTTGTAGTTGCACAGCAACACCTTCTTGCTGGTGAGGTGAAACACTACAGTCAGGCCTGCAGGACTATTCTGAAGGAGAGCAAGAGCAGAGACAAAAAAAGAAACTTGAAAACTGGAAGAGGAGCTTCTAGTGAGGTCAGGCCGGAAACAGAAAGGCCATGATGTTCTGCAGGGTCTTCCCAGCAACAGAAATTTTGGACAATAACTTTTGAATTTCCAAAGCAAGTCAAAGGCTGTTGCATAATCACATGTGTGGGCACAAAAATACAGCTAACAAATGGGGTAAGTTCTCTTTTCTTTGATGCTCACTCAGCAATTTCTGCAATGAGATTTATAGATAAATGTGCTGGAGTCCTTCCTGTGAATGTGTTTTTTGTATAGTGCATTTATCCTTTCATGATGATAACTATAAGTGTTTAAAGTAGCATCAGAAATATTAGCTGTACCGTATGGACACATATCATGATCCACTGAAAATATTTCCCACAACTCATTTTCAACTTAAATAAAGGCAGTTTAAACTCATGCATACAATTCATGTTCAATAGATTCAGATATTGTAACTTAGAATATTAAGGCTCTTGAGTGGTCCACCCTACCTCCTATATTCTATGTGCAATAACAGTCTAGCATCGTTTCCAAAGAGGAGTCCTCTAACAACCACAAGTTATTATAGGACATTGTCCTTGGTTATTCAAATTCTTCCTTAGTCATAAAGCCCATTAAAACTTTTGGGAGGGGCTAAGGGAATAGAACCAATAACGTTTTATAAGTAGCATTGCACTTTATAAAAATTGACTTGGTTTAAAATGGGTTCATGTATTTCTCTACTGTATTTTCATTTTGTATGCAGCCTTCTAGGGTATCATTGTGTGTGTACGCATGTGTGTGTGTGTGTGCGTGCGCATGTGTGTGTGTACATACTATATATATATATATATAGTTTTAGATATATGTGGCTTTCTATAATACTTTCTTCCACTTGTCCTAAATCATCCTCTTTCAAATCTGAGTTTTTTAATGATTGTGTTTTATTCATTCATTCTTGAATTAGTTTCCAAAGATAGCCTCAATAATTCATGCCTCTCAGTATTCACACCCTTGTGTAATATCCCCCCACAGCGAATCTAGGCTTTAATCAATGAAGTACAGTGGAAATGACACTGTGCCAGTTCTCAACCTAAGCCTTAGGAGGTCCTCACAGCTTCTACTTTGTGCTTTTGGGACTGATACACTCACAGAGTCCAGCTCCTCTTATGGATGGATTACATGATAGAGTCCCTGAGACAACATGGAGAGGAAGAGATGCCCAGTTGTCCCTGCATCCTAACTGAGCCCAGACTTCACCTATCCCTGCTAACTCACCTCCCATGTGAATGAGCCATCTTGCAAATTAATGCTCTGGCCCCAGTCAAGACATGCCAGCTGATGCCACATGAAGCAGAGACAAATTGCCCAACTGAGTCTTAGCAAAATCACAAAATTTTTGAGCAATTAAATAAAGTGGCTGTATTTTAATTTACTAAGCTTTGGAATAGTTTGTTACACAGCAGTAGGCAACTGAGACACATTAATTCAACAAATATTTATGAAATATCTACTATTGGTAGACCGTGCAATGAATAAGATATGATATTTATCTTTAAAGCATATAGTCCAGAGGGGGAAACAACTATACTAAAAGCTAGTCTTTTGGAACTTAGTTAACAAGCCTGAGTGATTTCACAGACTTTAACATATTTTCTTTTTTCATGCCTGTGACAACTTTCTTTCATATGGATTTAATCTGGCATATAATATATGTTCAAAATATGTGTTGAATAATTAATGAATTAAAGTCAGTAAGATATCTTTGATCAATGAAAGCAATATGAGTTGCTAAGAAAAATAGGAAGTAAAGGCTTTCAGTGAATTATGTCAGAGAACTGGCTTTGTTTTTTTTTCTTGTCCTAAACAGTCAGCAATTCACTTTAAACTTTGATTTCCAAATCTGACAACCACACAAAAGGAAAACCAAATAATTTCAAGGGTAGATAATGATTTATGCAACCTAAAATGCTTTATTTATGCATAGTAATCTTTATTTAAGTAATAGGTGCACAATCCCTCCACTCCCATTCTAATTAACAGTGTTTTCATTTCCTCCACACTTTCTTTGGGCCACTTATCCCAGGGCTTTTATTTCCAACAAATCAAACTTGATCTAATCATGGGGTGAGTATAGAGGAAAGAATGGTAAGTCCTATACCACTAGACCTGGGAACCCATTACGCATACCTTGCTAACAATTGTTATTCCATGATTTGAGGACATATATGAAGAGTACCATATATCTTCTAGAGACTGAGTTTGGGAATAGTGGGACACAAACTTGGAATCCATGAATGCTGGTAAATCTACTCAGCACCTTGAGTCACCTCTATCAACCTCTCTCTCCCCACATGCATTGCTTTCAATCATATAAACTTGGAAACTTTAGGCAAGATCTCATTTTGAGAGGGAGATAATGATACAGGAAAAAAAAGATCAAGTATGCTATAGATGAACACAATGAAGATAATCACATCAACTTGAGACCAACATAGCATGATTTCTTTCAGTCTCCAGTCCCATAAGAGTACTAATTTTCATAAATTTTCATGGTCATATTCTCTCCATATATGTATACATGTATAATTTATTATTACAGCATATATTTTAACTTTCAAATGGACACAATGCTTTCATTATGTGGAATCCTATGATATATATATATATATATATATATATATATATATATATATATATATATATTTACATACATGCAAAACATATAGTTTATGTGTACATAGAGCATATATTTGTATTTATGCATGTATGTATAATGGGTGCCACAGAGTTGACCAGCCTAGAGAAAGAAACAGAAATCAGAAGTGTTTTATTTTGCTTTTTAACATTGACCTTCAAAACGCTTTCATCTAAAAAGGCAATCATATCTTCTGTCACTCTTTAAATTAGGATTAATTATAAAACATAGTTGTGATTTATTGTGCCATATTAATACCTTGTAGTTGTCTAGTAACATAGCATAAAAGGCATTTTCATGACTGGTATTTAATTCTTTAAACAATCCTCTGCAGTATCTCTGTACACAGATAAGGAGACTAAGGCCTGAAGAGACAAAAGGACTTGCTCTTAATCATACAGCTGACAAATCACACATTTGGGACTTGAATTAAAGTTTTGAAAAATTGAACCCAGTATCTCAGCTAAAATGCATTTTCACCAAGCCACTATTTTTCTCTTACTCAAATTTCCTGTCAAACCTATATGTTCCAAAGTCTCTCTAGAATTGGACTCACACTGCTTCTGGAGGACAATGAGTGAATCCATTCAAATTCTCTGAGTAGTGACATAGGCAAATAGGCACCTGCCCAGGGCTTTTTAAGTGTAGTGAGTAGGGGACAATAGTGAGATAGCTAGTCTGTACCTAGTAGAGTCATCCTTATGGATGGCATCCACCACCCACCCTTGTCAGTCAGTAGACTAGTTTTTATTGGACCTCTGTATGGGCCTAGGATTCTGCTAGGTGCTATAGGGGATTCAGCAGGGTGTAAGTGAGCAATTATCCCTAAACTCATTGGTGAAGGGAAAGAGCAATAATTATCATTAATCTTGGACAACTTCAATTCCTATACTCCCACCTCTGAGGACACTTTCTGATGGCTCACTTTTCTGGCATTTTGCTCACCATTGTGGACCACCTTGGGTACCCACAAGCAGGTTCAAACAACCCAGTTCTTATGAATACATCGATCAACTACTCATCTGCCATCCTCACTCCAACCCTCAATTCCCACCACCTTTTCTCTAATCTAAAAATGCTTTCATCACAGACAAGAAATACCAAAAACTTTCCAGTCTAACAAATGATGACGGGAACATTTTTTGTTGCTGAGCCTTGGCAATCAAAGTGCATCACACATATTCGCCAGCTGTAGTTCAGATGATTTCTATTTTACCCCGCATTAATTTTTTATGAACTCCCTCTAAGGCCCAGGGGTCCTGTAATTGGCTTTTAGTTCTTTTTTCTGCACTGTCGTGTCTAATTGCTGAGATGGTTCTACGATAAGACTCACATTTTAAGGTAGCTTTAACATATTTACCAGGTTTCCCATCTGCAGGCAGGCTCAGGTCTTTGAATTTTAATCATGTTTTTCCTTTAGATGGGAGATGGAAGAATTATTGGCTATATTTGCTTTTTATTATGTTTTTCACATCAGTAGCATAACATAGAGAGCATGGCCAATAACAAACCTAAGACTCTATTTTCTAATTTCAGTTTGATTCTTGAGGAGAGTATGAAATCTGTGAAATAGAGGCAATGCCAGTATAAAATGAATCCTGCTCTTCCTCTGGAACATGCTTCTGGGGTTAGGTATGATATAAGGCCTATTGGGTCCAATGAGCATCATCCCTCCTCCTTAGCAGAAGCAGCCCTGATTTTGTATCAGATTGTCTCTGTATCCTTTAGTGCATCCCACTAATGGCTCCCACAGCCTACCCGTGGACCCCCTTTTCAATCTCCATTACCAAAGAACCCCATGTACCATTTAGAAAACACTGTGATATAAAAATGAGAGGGCCTAGACAGTTGCTAATTGCCAGGGCTCTACCTGCAAGGCCAGTGCTACAATCTCTTTCTTTAATTTCAGATGTTCTTTTTCTTGCAAATTTCATATGCTTTAGGAAACAACAACAAAAAAAGTTGGTCATCTGGCCGTACTTCCTTGAAGTGAAGCTAATAGAGGTATATAAGATCTGCCTACTGCAGCTGATTTTCTTCCAATAGTAATGGTAGCTACACACCCTATGCAGACAGCATGCAAGATTTTCCTAAAATGTAGTTTCATGTCCTTGACTTCTCCAATTGGTTTCAACTGTTTAGAGAGTCCAGATTTTGCATAAGTCACTATATCTGGGAAGAAGAAGACATCATTTCTGGCAGTTGTGGCTTAACGGCACTATTCCCTCTTGTGCAGTGACAGCTTGAAGGTATTCAAGACCTCATTCACTTCAGTGTCAGGCTTTTGATCCAGCCCATGGTTAGGAATCAGCACTCTCCACAGTCATTAACTTCCTTTCTTTCACAAGACTATCCATCTAGTAGCCGGCTTCAGCACTATTGTTAAGCCTGAATTTGCTGGTATTAACTCACTCATCACAGACCATAAAAACCTCTGCTCCTTGAAGTCTCTCAAGTGTGTGAAGGCAAATGCATAGGGAGGAGATGTCTTTTAATATTTGTTTTACCCTCTGTTCTCAGGGCAAAGAAGTATTGTTCAGCTGCATTTGTTCAATCCTTGAAGGCAGAAGACAGTGCTTCTATTTGAAACTTTGGTACATTCAAAGGGGAGCAATCAATTTAATTCTGCAAGTTTCATTAAGCACTTCCTGTGACCCAGGGACAGGGCCAGAGGCTATAGAGCAGTGCCTTTCAAACTGTACTGTGCAAGAGACTCACCTGGAGAGCTTCTGATAAGATAGGTCTGGGACAGAGTCCAATTAATCTGTATTTATAAAAAGTTCCAAGGGAATGCTGATGCTGTCTGTGGACCCTACTTTGAATAGCAGTGCTGTAAAAGACCTTTTAATGAATTTGCAGAGGGCTGTGGGAAGACATTCAAAAACATCTGAATTAGAGATTAAGACAACCAATAATACAGGACCAAATCATCTAAGTCCCCAAATACATACTGGAGATATCGAATGCCAGGGCCTTCAAGAGGTAATGAAAATAATGTAGACCAAATATACTAGACTACAGTTCACCTGAAGAACACAGGTTTGAACTGCACTGGTTCACTTACATCTGGACTTTTTAAAAAAAATAAATACATGGAGTCCCATAAATGTACTTTCTCTCCTTTATAGCTTTATTCATAATACTTTTTTTTCTCTAGCTTACTTTGTTGTTAAGAATACATTATATAATACATATACAAAATATGTGTTATTTGACTGTTTATGTTATCGGTAAGGCTTCTGGTCAATTGTGATCTATTATTAAAGTTTGGGGGAGTAAAAAGTTATATGTGAAGTTTTGACTGCACTGGGATGAGGAGGTAGGTACGTTTAATCCCTACATTATTCAAGGGTCAGCTGTAGTTGCCACTAGTCTGGGATGGGGTTTTGGAGGCAACAGGGTTTTAAAGAGAGTACATGATCTGGATAGGTGAGAAGAAAGAAGAAAGCTTTCTGGAGAGGACAAGAAAGGTAATATTTAATGATAATAAGATGATTATTTAATACGGAGTTTGCACTGAGAGCTGATGAGATTGGTTTTGCAGGATGTATCATTTTTGTGGAAATAAATGAAGACCAACCAAATGAGAACAGGTGAAGTCCATTTATTTTGACCTTACTCCAGCAAGGGACTGAGCCACCATCACTTGTGTTTTGACAGAGACTCAAAAGGAGGCAGAGGAGTGTGAGAGTCTTATAGTAGTAAAAAGGAAGACTTCAGGTGTGCCCTGATTGGAGATTGTTGGCAAGAGAAGGCTGTAGACAAGCTAACTAGAAGCAAGGCATCCCATGTGATTTGTTAAGGGTGTGTTTTTGGCTTTCTCTGGTTAGTCCTAAGTTGGAAATGGAAACAGCTTAGGATCCAATTGTTATATAAGTCATTGTTTGCTTTCTGAATTGTTACTTGAGATAGCAGTCTGGCTTCCTGCAAGTTCTGACTTAGAGCCGGCAGGTTTCCTGGACTGGTTATTACAGATAACGGGTTGATTTCCTGAGCACGTTGCTGCAGAAATCTATTTTTATATATGATCTGGCCATTTTCCATTTGTATATTCAGTCTCCCATTTCTGTTTTAGAGACAGCTGAACACTGTAGGGTTCTGTGGGCTTGTCCTGATGTCCTCTCTACCTTTTTGTTTTTTCTATCCATTTTCTGGGAATGTAGGCTTGTAGCATCAGTCTGCTTAACTGGTGACTTATAAGTGCCCCTTTCCTTTTTATCTGAGTACTCGCAAACCCCTCTGTGTTCTGTCCATTCTAAGCCTCTCAGATTGATAATCAGTAAACTTCTGGAAAAGAAGATATTCATCCAGTTGCCCCTGAGTAAAGCCCAATTCTTGGGCTATTACACTCATAAGATAAAAGCTATAGCTTTTTTCACTGCAGAAGTGTCAAGACTGCTTGGGAGGCATCAAGGACAAGGACTAAGGGTCACAGTTGTCCCCTTGATCTCATATGAAAGGGAAACTGGGTACTCTTTAAGAAGCTCCCAAGTCTCCAGATGGAGGGGAGCCCGCAGATTCTTGTTGGATGGATGCAGCTGCAGGCCCTGGTACCTCTGCTGATGGAAAGAAATGGAAACTCTGCAGGTGGGGTCCTTGTTGCAAAGCTAACATCCTATAGGCCTGCAGGCCCCAAGCACCTGAATGAAGTTGCCACTTTTCCTGGCAAGCGCATAAAAAGGCTCTACATTAGTGGTCCCTAGACACCATACTGAGGGTTTGCAGAAGTTTCCTCTGCTCTCACCATTTGTCTGCAGCTACTTTGGCCATGGAGTTGGGCTGCCAATCTCCCAGCAGAAATGTCCTTTCCTAGGTTTCTTGACCATCTCCTTGGTGATGGTATATAACCTTTTAACCATATCCCTACTTCTGCAGGTAGCTCAATCAGTTTATTTATCCCATTTTCTTTTGCCCTCTGAAACTCATCTTGATTTGACTCACAGGATGTCTAGTGAGCCATGAGCACCTAATTAAATTTTCTAAGTGAAGCTCATGTGTTGGGTCATCCTTTCCCTTTTTCTCTGAATTGCTTTTCTGCTGCACTTAAATTCATTTCTCATGAAAAAATTCAACAAGAAAATCGATCACAGATTAATCCAGTAAACTAAAATGGCCATAGGCACTCAATGTAAAATATTTTAGCATTTAAAAACTTGCAGCAAATATTTATCATTTATAATAAATATTGATATTATTGAAATAAATAATACATCTGAAAACTAGGACTTTTTTAGCTTTGCTTTCAGACATGTTGAATATGCTTGGGCATAATTTTTTTTTTCTGGGGAAAAACAAATATCATTGTGTTTGTTGCACAAAAGATGAAAAATTAAGTTATAGAAATATTTATTCTGTTATAGGTATATTGAAATAGAGATTCCTAGCTATCTGTCAATATTTATTTTCCTTTTCTTCTACAGTAGTTGAACCTTCAATTTTTAGCTGAGTATGTCTCTGGAAGAAGAATCCTATTTCTCAACTTCTCTAATAGCTAGTTATGACCAGGGGACAGAACTCTGGACAACAGGAAATAAATAAATATATGTGTGAAATTTCTGGTATGAGTTCTTAAAGGGGTAGAGGTGCCCTTTCTTGCTCTAGTTTTCTTCCTGCTGACTGGAATGTGAACATGATGTCTGGAGCTGAAACAGCCGTTATGAGCCTTAAGGATGGTGAATAAAGTGCTAAATTGGAAAGAACTTGAGCTCTGGATGGCTGTAGAACTCCTATTACAGCCTTGGACCACCTAGTCAGACACTTAAGTGAAAGTAAAATAAATAGATGTCTAGTTTAAAGCATTATTAATTTTTTTAAATCACTTGCAACCAAACCTAATTCTAATACATATGCCAAAATAATCAAAGTACAAGGAACAAATTTTGCTTTATTCTTAGAAGGTTGGGAAGAACATTTATGCCATATAGGATTACTCTTGCTTTTGACGCCTTAAATCAACCTGGGAGCATATTCACTGGAGTCTCAAATAGTAACTCATCATATTCACAGACTTTAGTACATTAGAGTTGCTCACAAACACAGGATGATACAGAGGTCATTATATTGGCCACTGATGTTTATTTGCCTTTGTGTTATCACCAAGAATAAAGTAATGTCATGTCAAGAATGTAAGCAGTGATGATATCATAGCACTCAGGTTAGAAATAATAGAAGAATAAGTTTGAAAAAAAAGCAGGGTTAACATAAAATATTTGGATGTTGGTAAAAGCCAGGCTTCACAATCTCAATCTCAGATACCTTCAGGGACAAGCAGTTAATGCAAATGTAGTTTAATTTAAGACTACTGGAGTGGCAGGAACTCATGCTTAAAGCCTAAGAATTAATGCCCTGCCTGAATGCACTTAGGTTTTTCTAAAACATGCTTCTGGCCAAATAAAACTCATCTCTGAGCTGGTCCTATGCCTGGGACACAAGTGTATGTCTCTGGTGTATTCTGATGAACATTTACGTTGGATTATAGTAGATTTCAGTCTTGGAGCAAGACATGATCTTAGGCTTCAAAAAGTTTATAATCAAGGAGAAGAAGGCAATATGGGTCAACACTATTTTTGTCAGTATGATGACTTTTAGAGCCTGAAATGCCTCACTAGGATTAGGAGTTGTAATTTGGGAAGGTTATCTTTGAAGTTGGCATGAGGTATGGAGGCTAAGGGAGTGACCTAGATCAGAAACCAAAACCCAGGTAGGAACAAAAAGATATTTAATTTGCATAATTAGGGTTTCATATCCAAACAATAAGCTATCAGTCTTTTTTTTCCTTTCCAGTGCTTTTGAGATATAGTTGACATAAAACATTGTGTAAATTAAAGGTATACAAGGTGATCAGTTCTTGAAACATACGATAAAAAGTAACCAGAATAAGAAGCAGAATTTTAAAATGTTTTAGTTTACAGCAATGCCACCCTGAACATGTCCCATCTTGTCTGATCTTGGGAGCTAAGCAGGGTCAGGCCTGGTTAGTACTTGGGTGGGAGACCACCTTGGACCAGGTGCTGTAGACATTTAAAAAAATGTTTTAAATGAAAAATTTGTCTTGTGTGTTATATATCAAAATCAGGGTTAAGTTCAGGAAGGATAATATGCATACAATAATGACTGAAATGTTAGTCATTCTTCCCCAATACTCGCTCAAAAATACAAGGGTCAAGAATAATTACAAAAACTCAGAATTTATAACAAATCCTTGTTAATGACTTACCTTGTTCAAACACCCTTTAATATAATAGATGATATTGAAAATTATTAAGAATCAAATATCTAATTTGATTATTGACAAATACACAACATTAATTGATAGACTGGTCCAACTCCCCATATAGCATAACTGACAACAATTTAGAAAAATAAAACACATTTCCTTATACCATTATTTTTTTTCCAGTCATGGCATTATATCCAAGTTAACATTACTGAGCTAGAAAAAAATTATATAATTTCATTTGAGATAGTAAAGAGACTAGAATATTAGAAGATACTATGAGAGACCATATGTTAAAAAGAGGAGCTTGGAATGAATCACAAATCTTAGACTTTATCCTTATACCCTTCACTTGTGAGCTGTCTTAGCTCAAGTGGAGGGAGATGGCATGTATGAAAAATTGCCAAAGAAACTCAATATATAGGAATCAACATATTGACACGTAAAAGTAAAAAAGCGTGGCTCAATAGCACCAGTCCAATTTCTCACATCTACATTGTGAGACAGATGGAGAAACAAATTGACATCTGAAAGGTCACTGATTTTGATATTCCTAGAACAGAAACGCTTCCAACTGGGAGTAAATTCACAAGTCACTGAAGTGTGGAGGGCTAATCTACTTTATTGCCTTCATCAAATATTTAGAAATGGTACAATACTTATTGGAAAAAAATTAAGAGTATAAGAGGGGAATATATATATTCTACGGTTTACTGTGCAAAAGCTACATACTTCATTAAAATATCACAATTATTTTTTTATGAAAATAGGAACCTCAGTGGGATTTGAAAAACAGAGTTTATAGTACTATGTATTGAACAGATATTGCCAGTTTTACATATGTCTTATATGGTAACACTAACATCCCACTTAAACCTATTACAAAGGCAAAGAGGCCAAGTGATCACAGGCCAGATGGTCTGCTAGCCCAGTGACTGATTTTTTGCATTATGGATTTGACATTGAAGATTTTCATTAAAGATTTAGTTGCTGGCCTAAAACAGCATAGCAAGTGAGGTTTCTCACATTAATCTCTTTTTCCTAAAAAATGGTTTCAGAGACATAAACAACAACAACAAAGTTTACTGAACTATATGTGGTTATGTTTAGAATAATTAGGTATAAAGCCTGAAATATATAAATTTAATCACTAGAATAAGAGTTATCCTGGGATCCATTCTAACTATAATGAAATAATGCATTAAGCAATAGCTCTAAATAAAAATCTTCTTCCCAATAATTTTAAAATTCTGTACAAATAAACAAAGAAACTTCAAAAATCCAACCACAATAAAATTTTGTTTGATAACTACAGAAGGTTACAAAAGATACAGAAGGTACAAAACAATACTCATCATGAATTAATACAGCTTTGCTCCCCAAATACTTTAGTTCTTTTTTTTGAACACAGAATACCTTTTTAAAATTTTATTGATAAGAGACAAAATAATTACATAAAGCCAGAATGTTTAAAGGTACTCTATATCCTCAAAAGAAACTAAAGGTATTGTAAACAAGTCATATCACATAAACTGCACTTACTTTCTCCTTGGTACGAGTCATGGTACCCACCAGCTGCTGGAATTCGTAAGCAATAGCAAAACAATCAAAATTATGTGCTTTGTTTTTGTTTTTATTAGTTAAGTTGAAAAATGGAAAAGATTGGTGTTGAAAGCACTATAGATTTGAAGTAATACTGCCTAAGTTAGACTCACAGCTGTGCCAACTTTAACTTTACAACCTTGGGTTTACTATGCAAAACATCACAATTATTTTTTTTTTATGAAAACAGGAATCTCTTAATGGGATTTGAGAAACAGAGTTGAGCAATTACTTAATTTATTGTCTTGAGTTCCTTTTCTGTAGACTGAGGAATATGAATAGCTTATGCTTTTTAAGATCTGATGTTTAATACTGTTATGTGCAACTATTCATTTCTTTAGAAATTCCTGTAAGTTTTGTTGTCACTTTCTCATAATACCTATTGGGAACTCTATTGCTTTCTTCTTCATCTTCCTATGAGATCCCCAGGCTTGAGAGAAACCAGTTTTGTTTGTGATTAGTTTGGAAATGAGCATGGGACTCAACTGGGAAACACTGATTTCAAAGCGTTCTGGGAAAGTTCATTCTTGTTTTTCTGAGAAAACTTTTGTTCCCTTTCTCTGGACCTGGTTCGGTGCAGAAGATAAAATCTGAAATATCACTATCTCCTTATCTCTCTAGAGGTGAAGCCAGTTTTTTGAGAAAGGCCAAGTCAAAGAACTGTTGGGAACAACTGATCCAGAGCCACAGGATTAAGTCAGCACTGAAGCTGACCCTACTCTGGGCTTGTAGTTACATGAGCCAACACATTTCTTATTGTTTCAGCCACTAGAGTTGGTGTTTCTGGTTTTTGCAGACAAAGATATTTGAAATTTTCGTTTCATCATACTTGAGATATTCACCCATGCTAATCTTTCCTCTGTACTTATTCAGCATGCTGTGGAAGAAGTAATAAGAATGATTTACCCACAATGTGTCCACTTGGTCTGGAATCTCAGAAGAGGAGATAACATAAACTATAAGGTTGTTATGTAGAGAAACTGCATCTTTGAATTCTTAGTACTTAGCAAGGGCCCCCAAGATAGATAGTAAACAGTAAGTGTGTAAGAAATAAATAAGAAAAAATAATATTGACAGCTAACATTTATTGAGTACTCACTACTTGTCAAAACATACTACAGGAAGTGTTCCTTTTGAATGTTCAATCAGGTGAGAGTTTCAGTAGCTTTCCAAGGAATACTTACAGACTTGCCTGATCCCGAGTTGGAGCCCAAGTTTTCTATTTGTAATTTCAACTACTTTAGATGTTTTCTAGTTCAACGATACTCAAAATGTGGTCCAGGAACCAGCTACAAGTCTGAAACTGTTTGCACAGTCTAGTTCAGCTGTCATTTTTTTTTTCCATAGCAAGACCTTCCCAGTGAAGGAAGCATACATTCTATTTGAATAAAGGCCAGTCTTCCTGAAAAAATGAATTTCCAACTTTTCATCAACATGCAGTGTTTGGAATGGTGTGTTAGTTCAGTTCGTTACCTGAAAGGAAACTTAAACTATACAATAATCGCATAGAGTTCATAATATGGGGCAAACTTTTTTTTTTTTTTTTTTTTTGCTTCTCCTTTCAAGTTACTATTTAGTACATAAAGAAGTCACTTTGGGTTTCCTCCTCTCTCTTTGATATCACTTCCTATTCACACTTGCCCCCATCTCCCGACACACCCCTCAGTGTTTCCCCTCCTCTATTTACTCCCAGGATTCCAGCTCCATCTCCAGTTAACCTTGCCAGGTCCCCAAGGTCCTGAGCATTGCTTCTGACTTTAACCAAGATACATAAAAGTAGCTTCTTACTGTGCTCTGAGGGGGGAGGCCTGAGATTTTTGAGATTCTTCAAAGTGGAACACCTGCAGAATAAACACACAAAACATATAAAAACTATCCTTTTTTTGCTAATATCAGCCACTTTTTCAGAGTAACTTCAGGTATTATTTTGTTAATAAAGCATTGTGCTTCTATGAAGGAAAAAGAAGAAGAGAAAGGGATGAGAGGGAAGAAAAATACTACTCTACCACACATGCACCCTCTGGTTGTGCTCACTTCTCGCATGTTGAGGAATATGGAAAATGATATCCTACTTTAATGGCATTTGAGACCCACTTGTCTTAGATAAGCACACATCTCTCAGACATTAATGCAAAACCAATCTTTCACTCACTGCATGTATAGGGCAAGAGGAGAACATAAAGCGTCTTTAAAAAATTAGGAGATGATATTTCCTTCCTCATACTTTAGGGTTTTTCACTCTGAAGTCAATTGTTATCTGGTGGATTCATAAATGGAATGAAAAATCTTGTATATGTGTGCATCTTTCTGGAGCCACTGTAACTTCAAATGGATGATAATACATTCCTAATCTGTTTACCCACTACAGAAAGAGCAGTCAACTATATAGTTAGCATATTGTTCTCTTTCCACTTATGGGCATATGAAAGCATATATATTTCATCACATTTTTAGTAAAATAAGATAAATTAATAAATAAACTGGTGTAGCCTAACCACAAAATTCTATTCCACGGCTTCAGACTATGTCTGTGCATTTTCCAGTCATCTCACAAATACAAGGAGTGTTAAAAATGAGATATGGGAACTTATAGCAAACTTTCACCTCTAATGGGAGAAAAAAAGTAAATGTATTCTTATTTTATGTGCATCAGTAAAGGAAAGTACATTCTGAATTTCATTTGGAGATGGCTAATGAAGAAGACATATAACTTAAGACAAAATAAAGCCGGGAGATAGTAGATGTCAATTTGCAATTTAGCTCTTTCTGTCATGAGACAATTTAGGGTTCTATAGGAGAGGTGTTTTTTTGTTTGTTTGTTTGTTTTTGTTTTTTTTTTCACAAGCCGAAAGAAATCTCATTTAATTTTTCGGTAATAATAGACATGATGTCACATTTGTTCTTTGCCTTCAACCCTTATTTTGCTCTCCTTTGGAAATTATATCACCTATGAAAATGTAGTAGTACAGACCCTCATGTTTACTTTGCAAACAAATAAGAAAATTAGCTTGTTTTATATTCAACTATACTTACAAAAGGGAAAGAATATAACAAATTTTAATTGAATTAAAAACCACATGTTATTTTTGTACATTTAAGTTTAAATAATTATCAGTTAAAGATTTTTGTATTTATTTGGAAAGTCTTGTATCTTAATAAAGACTTTTGCAAATAAGCACATTGGATTAAATATCAATTACATACAAATTAAGCACTAAACAGTTAAAACCATCTGTTTTCTTTGCCGTGAGTCTTAGATCTGATAGCTTTACCAGGTCATCTGAATGTCTCTTAATGGTCACCCCTGACATTTTCTGACATGCTTCCCAGAACTCAAGGACCAGAGAACATCTGGTGCCACATTTATGATTTATTTTTATATAAAACAAAGATGCTAAGAGTGTGCTCATGAAAGAAACACATTGCAAAGAAATTTACTTTCAATAATAATCACTCTTTTATTTGTGCTGATAACTTTCCAAAAGACTTCCATAAGTGAGTAATATGAAATCACATTTAAATAGTACTTCATCATCCTCAGAACTCCTTTATATTTATTGTTTCATTTGTCTTTCACAAGAATCCTGTAATATAGATAGACAGGGTCTCATACTCACATTTTTTCAGATAAGAAAAACTAGGCTCAAAAAATGAAGGGATCTGACTGGATCACACAGCTAGTAAAGGGTAACAGTAGAAATTTTTTCACACTCTTTCTACCAAAACTTGATGTAACTTCCACTAATGACTCCTGTTGAGATTATAACCATCTTTTCAGACAATTAGGTGAGATACTATGATAAATATCATAATTAGATCAATATTATAATTATAATGTAGTCTCAGGTTAGGTAGTAGTTTCTTTAAGAAGCCATTTTCATATTTCAAAGAAATACAAGTGGTGTCTGATTTGAGTTTTCTGGATACAGTATGTTCCCAGACCCCAAGAACAAAAAAATGAAGAAAACTTTTAAGAGTGGGGAATGTAGAGAGAAAGAGCATTGAAGGGTAGAGTCCAAGATCATATGAGAGTAGATCCCTATCTGACTGGCTATGTAACCTTGGTCAAATCAGTAGAGATGGGTATTAATTGTGTGAACAATTGAGCTCAAATTCCTCATTTAGTGCTCTTAAAAACCTGTTTCCCAAATGAGGAAAAATTACTTAACTTTCCCAAGACTACTTAACAGGGAACCAGAATTAGAATATTTGGCTCCAAAACCCTCAATAGCCTCAACATTCTCACTGACTTTGTTGATTGCAATGACCTTGAAAAGTCCTTTCCATCCCTCAAATTCTGAGTCTGCTTTAGGTATAATAGAATTCACTAACAAACCAAACACTCCCAGTTGACGTCATTCCTCCCGTAATGGTCATTTTTTTGTGTGTGGATAATTTGAATTTAAGCTAGCTAGTAAATTGTGATATATTTTAGAGACCATTATAGTTCAATAGACTAGTTTCTCATTGTTTGTCATTGTTATTGTTGTTACTATTTTTGATTTTAGGTTTTTCTAATTGTTTATGGACATCTGGTTTAAATTTTATTTATTGAACCAAAACATGTATTTTCAGAGACCTTGGTTATTTTCATGCTATGCAAATAAAATATCATCTGAAAATAAGAAAAACTGTCATTTTTTCAAAGAAACCTAGGTTGACAAGTTAAAGTTTCGATTCACTTTTCAATTTTCTTAGGAAGCAAGTAAATATAATCTTCATTATGAGACATAATTAAACACTTTATTATTTTTTTAAATAATTTAGGGGAATTAACAGTATCTTTTTCTTTAAATATTTTTTTCTGCCTCATTCTCTTTTCCTTTGAGGGATTTCAATTATATGTATCTTAGAACTTTGGATGTTATTCTATCGAGGCTTTATTTATTTTTTCAAGTTTTTTTCCTCTGTGTTCTACAGATTGGATAATTTCTATTAATCTGCTTCTTTCAATCTCTTATGTCATCTTGAGTCCACCATTAAACTCATTAGTGAATTTATTATTTCAGAATTTTTATTTATTTATTTAAAATTTTCATTAGATTCTATTTTATGCTTTCTTTTCTTAATTGAAATTTCCTATACATTCCTATATGAGATTTGCTATATGTTCATTTGTTATGACTGTCCTTTTACATTTTTGAGCATGGTTAGAATCACTACTATAACATACTCATCTGATAATTTCAAAATCTGAGTTGTTTCAAAGTTAGTCTCCACTAATTTCTTTTCTTTTGAGTATGGGCTATGTTTTCCTGTTTATTTTTTTATTTTTATTTTTTATTTATTTTTTTATGTGTAGTAACCCCAGATTGCATCTTGTACATTATGAATGGTGTATTGCAGAGACCACGAAGTATGTTATGTTCCTCTAAATAGTGTTGATTTGTTAGTTTGTTTGTTTGTTTGTTTGTCTGTCTTAGCAGTTAGTTAACCTAACTGAACTCAAAATCCAATTTGTCTCCTCTGGGTGGGAAGTGGCTGAAATCTGTTTAGTTACTTTAGTTTTAAATAAACTGTTTGGAGTCTACAACATGCATGTATGTATGCTTCATGGGTCAGCCAAAGATTTGGGCAGATTTTGTTTGCAGAAATTGGAGCTTCCCTCTATGGCTCTTTCCTTTCCAAGGTTGTTCCCCTCATTTTCCAGTTGCTATGGTAGAACCAAAGTGTATGTTCTGATTTCTCAATCATAAGATGGCTGGTTCCTATCTGTGTTCTGGTTGCTTTGCAGTTCACTGACTGTAGCCTGTCCTTAATTGAGAAAAACAGGAAACTGACCTCTTGCTATTTCCTTTTTCCAGCATGGCTTCCTCTCCAATTTCTGATTTTAGTCACTCTTCAGAGACTTCAGATAGTTGTTATTTTATATTCTGTTATTGTTATCTGAAGAAAAATTGATATACATATTCTCCTCCAACAAGATGTGAAATTTCTAAACCTTTTATATTAAGTGGATTCTTTGAAGAATGTGAAGAACCTGGTATTAATAAGTCACTTAGTCACTTTGAAATTCTTAAGCTGAAAGAATATTATTATATCTTAAATCTAACTAAATACAGGGTTCTGTACAGAAGTTTACAGACCCTCAGATTGTAGGGAACCTCCCCATTAAAAACAAATTAAAATAATAAAAATAAAAAATCTCTCATAGCACTTATGCTTTCCAAAACTAGATAAGATAAGTTCATTAGCTCATGAAAGCATATGTCTTTACAATTCTGTTAGTCATTGTGTAGCTATTTGAGTTCTATAAACCAGATTGACATTTGGAGGATTTCTTAAATGACTTAAGTGACTTGTACTTCTTGGATGAATCAAATTTGACCTGCAAGAAAAGTCTCGATTAATGAAACTACATGATTATTATACACACCACAGAAAACAAAATAGCAGCTTTTAATAAAATTGGTCTCCATTACACAGAGCGGAAGTTTATCTGAAATTGATCTAGGAGAAAAGAAGAAATTTATGTTCTGGGTTAGGTGCAGACTAGTTTAAACATGACTAACTCCTGCTTGTGCTTTAGATGATTTCACCGGTACTCTGCTATGAGATTTCAGGAGAAAGTAATTTTGCAAGAAAAAGGACTATCTTGAGGTAGGATTCTGAATTTTTTACTATTCATAGTACTTAAAAGTCTGGAGTAACATATTTTAAGGATTGGAGTAAGGTGCTCAAGACAGAGAAATACTTAAAGCCATCCTCAGAAATAGATGACATAACTAGAAGTATAGACTGATTGTCTCCATTTGTAGGGTTTCAATAAGCAGCAATTCTACATTAGACAATAGCAGCTTACATTTCACTTTATAAGAGCTTTTTTTTGGCTAGCAAATAGTCTTCAAAAATTGTAATTAACCCACATTTAATTTTCCTGGAAATTAAGTAAGTTAGCTTCTTTATAGAGAGGTTTCTACTCATCAATGTGAAGAAGAATGCTGAATCTCTATGGAAAGAAATTTATATCTGTAGGAATCACCACTCCAAAAATTGATAAAATTTAGAACACTGAACTTGTCAAATTTCCTATAGTGTTCTCATTTAACTATTATACCATTCCATGTAAAAGTTGGATGTGCAGTATCTAGAACTAAAGAAGACTTTATAGATTATGCTGTCAAGTCCTTGTTACTTCTAGACCTGGAAACTGAGGTTCAAAGTAGAGATTTGATTCAACATCTAACTGAACAAAGAATCTTCAAATCATAGCATAGAGCCTGGGGCTTGTTATCTTTCACATCTCTGTACAGAGATGGGATAAAATTTTCCAGGTTTTAGTCAATCATCATACCAAGAATAACTCGTGAAAATACACATTCTGTACATAGCTGAGACTTGGGTCCCAAATTCCTATTTAATTTTTCTGTCTTAGAGAAATAAGTCAAATAATAGTAAGCCTCAAAACCTATGTTGATCAGCATCATCCTAAGACATAGACAGGAAGCTGACCAAGTACCCTGTTCCTCCTACCCTCTTCCTAAAAGCAAACCTGTCCTTGGCTCTGGATATTACCTTCCCTTCTGTGGGAGAAAGAGGGGTGCAAAAAAACAAAAACAGTGATGGAAAACAAGCTTTTCCTCCCAGGACTAGAAACCAGCTGCCTGAACTCTCCTATCCCCTTCCCTTTATTTGAGCCTCACTTTAATTTGGTTTCCAAATGTAAAGGCACTTCATAAAACGAAGACCCATTAAGAATGGTGGCATCATATCAACCATATGGAGAAAAAGAAAGAGAAGAGACATGTGGAAATACCATCTCTATTGTCCAGCAATAGTGTCTTGTGTGATGTAACTAGACTAGATGATGCCACTGACCAAAGACCTGTAGGGATCACATATTTCAGGGAACCTTGTGCCATATGTCTGCAATTACAGTTCAGGTAATTCTCTGATACTCAGATAGCGAATAAGCTTTATCTAGGAGGAGAAAGAAGAGGGCAAAACTCTAAAACCAAGTGTTCACTCAAAATATATTAAGTTTAATCTGGAACACTTTAGCTAAACTTAAATTGACTATATTGTTTTATTACATTCATAGAAATCGAGGGCTCATGAGATCAGTAACAGAGAAGAAGATTTTTAAACATTTTTGCACACCTATGTTCTTAAAAGGGAAATGAGTCCCCCTATATAATCAATATTTGCTGAAAGTCCATTCTATGCTGGGTGCTCTGCTATGTGCTTACAATGACCTCATGATGCAATTATTTCTGGAATAGATAGTGGAAAAAGAAAGTACAGGGTCATGAAAATGTATATTTCTTATTTTAAAAGATATTGCCAAAATGCCCATAAAAATAGCCACACTGACTTCTGTTTCAATAGTATTTTATGAGAACACTGGTGTGCCCAGTCTCATCAAAACATATTATTAAAATTAAGTTGATATCTACATTTATAAAAAATGAAATTTCATTGTTTTAATTTCTCTTGACACTAATGAAACTGAGCAAATTTTAATGTGCTTAATTAAATAATTGGATTTCTTTTGTGAATTATATATTCATATTCTTCAACCATGTGTTATTGGTTATTTGTACTCTACTTATTAATTAGTAAGACTTTATTATAGTTATTATTTCCTTGACTGTTACATATGTTGCAAATATTTTAATCTAATTATAATTTGTCATTTAACTTTTTAAATATCTTTTTTAATAAGGAGGTTTATCTTTTATGAATTTATATCTGTAAATCATTTGTTTTGTTTTAAAGACCTCCACTATAATTACTAACAAAAAAATCATCTAATAATTTGTAATTTTTTAATTAGTATCAAGTATACAGTATAAAATGATCCTCCAATTGCTCCTTCTCTGCTCTGGTTTTCCACCTAACTGTATTCTCTATGCCATGCTTCCCATCCCTGTGACTACCTATCGACTACTAATTTGTATTTCTTTAACCCATCACCCCATTCTCCTAGCTCCCTAAACCCCTTGAAAAACGAAATCCTACCAATTGCAATGACATGGATAGACCTAGAGATTATTATGCTGAGTGAAATAAGTCAGACAGAGAAAAATAAATACCACATGATTTCACTTATATGTGGAATCTAAGGAACAAAAAGAACAAACTAACCAAAAACTGACTCACAAATATAATTTTGTTCTCAACAATTATGACTTTGTATCTAAAATTTACTTTAGGTATGGTATGAGATAAAAAAAATTTTTTCTTACCAAATGTGTAGCCAAGTGTTCCAACTTAATTTATTGACTAGTTCTTCATTATCTGCTGATTTGAAATGGCATGGTTCTTCTACACTAAATTTCCACAGACACAAAGCTGTGCTTCTATTTAAAGTTCTTTTCATTGATCTATTAATATTGTCTCATGGCACCATCTTTGTTCAATGACTATAGAATATATGTGTGTGTGTGTGTGTGTGTGTGTGTGTGTGTAGTATATATATGGTACATATACATTCACAAACACACACATATGCATATACAGTTCTCATTGTTCTCTTTTAAAATTACCATAGCTAGTCTTGCCCATTTACTCTTTCAGATGATTCCCCAAATCACCTCACTACTTTCCATGAAATATCCTGGTGTTGTGTTCATTGAAATTGCATTGTTTATGTACTGATTGTGGAAAAATAGCTGTCTTATAAGTATTCAGTCTTCACTTAAATAAACATGATCTATCTTTTCATTTGTTCAGATTTTTTTTAATGTACTTTATTAAGCTTTGCACATTTTTATAAATATTTTTATGAGGTTTATTTCTCAGGCTTTTATAGTCTTTATTCTTACCATAAATTATTCTTCCTCTTTACAAGGTCAATTTGTTATTAGTTCTTGGTTATGGAAAATATACAGATTTTCAGATATTGTTCTTAGGTGATTGTTTTACTGATTTTTCATTAGTTCAAATTATTTTTCAGTTGGTTTTCTTATATTTTCAAAATATACTGACTTACCATCTGCAAAAAAACCCATAGTTCTACCTCTTTTTGTTTCAATATTTAAAACTTATATTTTTTCTTGTTTTATTACATTGTCCAGAACCTCCAGAACAATGTTGAATAGTAGAAAGAATGGTGAGAATCCTTTTCTTATTAGAATAGTATTTGAGAAGGAAAAATATAGCTTCGATAAATATGAAAATTTTAAAGACTATGGTTTCATGTTACTAATTGTTATCTAAAAACATTTGTAGCAACTCTTACTTTGACCAGCATCATATGAGATTGTCTAATCCTTAGGCCACGTTTTTAGAAAACAAATTACCCTGAGCTAACCGTATACTGAATAAATGTGACATAAATATGTCAAAATAGAAGGGAAGCAATTATGAGAGGATGCTTGAATAATCCAAAGATTGAAATTGCTAATATGGGCTGTACTCACTTTTTTGGTTTACAGGGTCTTTTTATGATCAAAGAGGTACTAGATGAGAGTTTGCCTGTAGTATTAGTGGTGTAGAAATACTTGAGGATTAATACTATGCCTAGTAATAAATTGCTGCTGTTTAAATTCTATCCTTGTCACCTCTGATCCTTTTAAGACACATATATTATGCAGGTAAAAAAAAACTATATTAATTTACCTCTTAATTCCTAAAAAATGAATAACTCTTGTGAATAAAATGGACAGAGCCCATGTAGAAAGCAGTGCTGAGGAGATATTTTTGTTTTAAAAGTCTTTACATAACTCAGGGTAAAGATAGAAGCAAATGAGAGATATTACTCCGCTAATAATGCAGCATCTTTGACTCCTGTGGAAGCACATGAGGTAAAATGATGAAATACATCTCACAGCTCTGTTTAGCAGGCCTCCTCCAGCATTGTTCTGCAGAAAACCTTTTGTCATCTGCAGCAAGTTTTAGAGTAGTCAGTTATTTGAAGATGAGAAGTTAAAATTTCAGCAAATATGAAATACACAAATTTCATAAACTTAACTGATATAAATGCAAAAAAATGCATTGTCAGAGACTGTGGAGTGGTGTAATCCATATGTAGCAATAACTGGATGAAAAACAGTGATTGTTTAAGTACACTTTGTGTTAGAATGAGATAAATTTTGAGCTATTTCGAGAATGCATTTATCTACCATCGAAAATGTATTTCCCTGGAATGATCTCATAAAAATCAATATAGACCCTTGATAAGTATCTTTGAAAAGATATCTTCAGTTGTCCAACATGTAATTCATTTCCTATACAGTCTTTTCAACATCAGAAACATTTTGCAACCAATAATTATAAGAAAAGAATGTGTTTTATTATTGCCAACACTGCATTAAAAAGAACTATTTAATATAGTAGCCTAGGTCTTTAAATGATTGCTCAACCAGCTCATCAAAATAATCTAAAAGAGTCTCACAGAGCAAACTATTCTTGCATGTTCCTTTTTTTTAAATCATCTGTCAGTCATCAAACAAGAAACAGCTGCACAGCAAGCCCCTAGTAGCAACAGCTCTAAAGTGATAAAAGTGGAAAAATAGTAACCTTACAGTGGAGACATCTTGCTGACACCTCCTTAATCAAGGGATCAAGTAAGTCCAGTAATGGGAAAAATCAACATCCTTATACCTCCCGATAAGATGCACTGAGAATGCGACATCACTTTTGAAGTATTGCTGCCAAAATGCACAGCCTGAATCTCAACAAACTCAAATCAAAAGACATTCTACAGAATATCTGGCTCCTTCTGCAAAAATGTTAAGGCCACAAAAATCAAGCAAAGACTGAAGAACAACTATTTCAGATTAAAGGAGACTACAAAGACAAACAACTGAATTTAATACAAGAAACAAGATTTTCTTTTGTTGTAAAGTATATTACTGGGACAATTGGTAAAATTGGGAAAAGGTCAGTAGATTAGAGGACAGAATTATATTGTTAATATCCTATATTTAGAATTTATATTGTAGTTGCATAAAAGCATGTCATAATTTTTCCAGTACAGAATTACCTGACCACTGCTAACTACAAGGGAAAATGGAAAAGTCAGTCTACATGCTAATGCTCAGTGGGCTAGTTAAGAATCGGGGTTCTACTATCCAAGAACAGGGAGAGAATGGATACTAGAATAAAAATACTGATTTTAGTCATGAAGAACATGTTCTTGGGAAAGCTGATTGTAAAAAGACAATGTCATGTAAGAGGAAGACTTATTTTAAGGCTATAACTTGGAATCTCATGGATGCTAATGACTCTATACCCTGACCTCACGTGGAGGCTGAAAACATCAGCAATGGAGCTTCTTCACTATCACGGTCTCTCAGAGCCCACACGAGCTCCTTAACCTCCACTTTCCTTTGTCTCACTCTCACTGGTTTGCTCTACCTACCTATCCCACATATGCTTCTCAATGGCATTCCCAATTCCAAGCCCACATTTCACGGCAGGCTCAGCTTTTGCTATCAACTGCCAGTGCTCTTAATATCTTAGTTCATATCTGACTGGGCCCACTCAGACTTCTGTGAAAGGACTTAAGTTGACCATAATATGCATAGAAGTGTTTTAGGATGTTTGTCCACCCCTGATCTAACTATACATGGCTAAAGAGAGAAGAAGCAATACCACCTGGCCTTCTGGACTCTGTAATAGTGTTAGAGTTTCTCCAGGAAGAATAAATGGAATGAGAAATGATTGTGATCTCTAATATTGTACTTAGGCTACAAACTAAAAGATACTTTAGTTACTACTTTTCACACACACACACACACAAACCACCACAATGGAGATGAAGTGGCCCATTAATTTCCAGATGTAAAAAGTTGCCAGGATTCATCTCGAGAACAGCAAATCAGGTAGTCAATGTGGAAATGTACAGTAAATATAATGAAATAAAATTACTCCCAATTAAAAAAAAACACTTTATTGGCCTTTTTAAAAAGGTCTTTTTCATCAGAGCATATGTATAAAATTGGATAGGGTGTAGAGGGGTGAGAAGGAGTTAATTCCAGTCAATCTTCAGTTAAATTAAAAGAGAACCGAAACCTGTGAAGTTCTCGCCTCCCCAGAAAGCTTTCTTCTGCCTTTACTTGAATCTTTTTCCTAGACTCGGAAGGTCTGGGTAAATCTGTCAGCTGTCACAAAATACCATCTGTCCTAAGAAAATGGGTGCAGAGGTGGCTGTAACCCAGGGGATTTTCCCAAATGCTGTCAGCATGCATTTTCCCTGGTAGAGGAGCACAATCAAGTCCCTGACAAGAAAGTGAAAACCCTACAAAGTAAATGTCTAAAGTTGTACTCACAGGGGAACAGGTACAGGTTTGGGTAGACGATGGGGGTGGTTGCCACCCACCTGGGACAGAAGGGGAAATGAGGAGGTATCCGTTAAAATCCACATATGTTCAAGAGAGGCAGGAGGAAGAAGGGAGAGGCATGGGGACTATGTAAGATAGGCAAAGAGTTAGCCATGTAAAAACCCATTCACATCTGGCTAAATGTATGGATTTGTCAGTATTGCCTGTAACTGTAGTCTAACAGCTGAGGGTATGCTGCTAATCTGAGGCCGTGTTGACATTTAAAAGCCATAGGTGCTCAGTCGAGTTTACTGATAATTCAAAATTGTCCTCATAAGCTCTCTTTAAAGAAGTCAGCCAAGCATTTGAGAGGGAACATTTATAGCCTCGTTCTGCCATTGTTGTAAGAGGAGATTTCCTCCAAGTTGCAGAGAAAGCCATCTAGCTACATTTAGGATAACCTCAAGCTGCTGACACTTTCACTGGGCAGGCAGGTATTGGTTTTGGAGCCTAGATTTTGCAAGAGTCAGGGCACTATAATTGTTTATACAACTTCCAGCAAAACTATGACTGTGAGTCCTGTTTGCTTTGAGAACTCCTTAGTGCTTTTTAACCAGGCTCTTGGCCATTGTTCTGAGCCTGTATTAAAGGGATGGCAGACTTGCTAATGAATACCTCCTGCTGTTCACGTAGTGGAAGTGTACCAAAACATGCATAAGAGTCTCCTGATTTCATCAGATGTTTGCGAAGAATTTGGGAGATGCCTCTAAAAACTAGAACCTCAGCTAGGCAAAGACCAAATGCATACAAATGAGAAAAGCACAGAAATATAAGCAAAGGAAACAATGCACACACACACACACACACACACACACACACACACACACACACTTTTCAAGCCCATAGTAAACTCCAGGCAGGAGCAACAGTTCATGGATACTTCTTTCTCACACATAAGAGACAACATGAATTTATTTTTGGAAAGGTGTCTGAGCAATGGGTAGAATATCTCCCAGTTAATGATGAAAGGACTTGCAGGTCTGGACATGTCAGCTACGGGGATTTTCTGTAGTAGAGTGGCTGCTGTGACCCCTGAGGTTGGGAGCAGATCCCTTTGCAGAAGCTACAGAACCATTTATTTGCCTGGAAATAAGACTACCACAGCCCAGTGTTCACTTTGAGTTATACATCTTGAGACCTCTTGAGTATTTGCCAGCCTGTGAAGGAGGATAGCAGTGCTCTGCCTGTAGTGAATACAAATGTTGTATCATAGTTTGAGGCACTTAGGCTACATGTCTAGGGATATGCTTTGCCCCTCTGGCAATTTTTTTTTATCTCTGGTTGTGTCTACCAGGTGGTTACAGATGCTTCTTTACATTTTGGTCAATGAGCCAAAATGCCATAGGAATGGGAGAATTTCCATTGTTACACTGGGTTCTGGGTTTTATTAAAAATTATTTAAAAACATGTATACACACATATAGACACTATCTATTATATATAAATACATATTTGTATATATCTTTTATTTAATTAGCAAACGCATATATACCATATCCTATAAACACTTTCATATCGGGTACTACATGAAAGATATTCTTTTAAGCCCTTCATAAATGATAATTCATTTCATCTCCAAAACCACTACAAAGCTGCAATTGCTTTTCTTATTCCCACTTTACAGAAGAGAAAACTGAAGTATGGGCAGATTAAGAAACAAACTCAAGGTCACCTAACCAGCATACAATGAAACCTGTGTTCATCTGACTCTCTGACTCCAGAATCTTTGCATTACTGTTATATCTCATCAGCTTGTCCACACACCATCTCTGCTTGCTCTCCACTGAAAAGATACCTGTGATGGATCACTTAATCACACTGAGTTGAGCAGTTTGGTAGTACTAAAATTTTTACATGAGTATTATTCCAGACTACAAACTCTCTAAGATGATTTGGGGTATGTGCATCTATACCATCTGACCTTTCAAATTCAGGTTTGCAAAGCCTTAGACTTTGTATAAAGAGTTGTAGGTGATGAATTGGTTAACAGGGCAAATAAATGTTAATTGTGTACGAATAGTGCAATTCATACTAAAGAGTCAGAAAAGTCAGAGGAAATCTACTCTCACAAGGTTTCATTTAAGCTATACATTTATTTACCTCCAATAAAAAAAGAAATAGTCTAAATCTAGTTTAAAAACAAAAGTCTACCAAATGGTGTAAGGAACAAAAAAGTCTATTAAAGTATAAATGTCTTATTACCTACCTGTTGTAAAATTTTAAACCTGCCTCTTATTAATCCTATTGTTAATTGGTTATTACTGATCATCACTGACTTTTTATGTTATTTTACATGCTTTTATTTTATTCTCACTTTTAGGAAGTTTTACTCCTGTGTTAAGTTCTACATTGAAACTATTTCTTCCTTAACATTGTTTGAATGTAAACATTGTTTGAATATGGATTGTAATCAAAGATACTCAAGGGTTAAAGTTTTCTTCATAGCAATATCAGTTGCTTTTACAATGTCTTACAGACATTATGAGCTGAGTAAGAATATGATTTTGAAAATAGAGATAGGAATTAAGACCCAGTGCCCTTATCACCTTCTTTTCCAGAGGAAACCCCAAGGATCGAAAATGCTAATAGCAGAATTGGGAGCCCACATTATTAAGAAGGCTTTTAAAGATTATAAATCCCTTCCTCCACCTAGTGTGAGAATCCCAGAAGAACCATTGTCCTACAATGCCCACCATTTACCTTACAGATGTAAAGAGAATAGACACTGGTGTCCAAGGTAGCCCAAGGGCAGGCAGAGCCCAGACCCGTAGAGTAGGGTTGCTCAATTTGGCAAGTAAATACATAGGAAAATCAGTTAAATTCACATTTCAGATAAACAACAAGTAATTTTTTATTATAAGTATACCCCAAATATATCACAGGACATACTTATACATAAAAATTTATTCAAATTTAACTGGGCATCCTATATTTTATCTGGCAACCCTCCAGGAAACAATGAGGACACAAATGTATTGAGGCCACTTTGCCCTACTGACAGACAAGTACAATATTATTTGCATATGCTTTGCCCAGATGAGTATTATAAAGTAATGTTTTGTGTAATTAAGTTGTCAGGGCCAAGAGGACTGTGTCAGCTACACTGTGTCAGTGGTACTGTTGACAGAGAAGGGAAGGTTCGATGGTGAGATGCCCAGTTGGAAGAATGCACAAGAGGCAAACATGAGAATGAAATGGCAGACACCAACTTTATTGTGCGGAGTGCACTTTTATTGAGAAGTGCAGTTCTATTGTGGGGCGAGCGATACTGCGCACACTTCTTTTGCTCTCCTTTCTCGTGCTCCCCGTCTGCTCTCCAGGGGACTGAATGGCTCCTCACATAGCAGGGTACAATAGCTGACCTTCAGCCACACATGTGTGATGCAATAAGCTGAAGTTTGTTTACATATTTTCTAAATCTGGGATCCTATTCCTAGCCGTGGGCCTGGATCACAGCCAGACCTTGGGCCAGCCAGGCCTGATGCCCACATAAGGTATGAGCATATTTGGGGGATTCTCCCCAACCATGAATGAGAAGACAGTGTTAGCAAAAAATGGGCGAGACTGGAAATCAGAAGTGCTGAATTCAAGCCATTCCTCTGATATATTGTGTGTGCCCTTAGATAAGTCAATTAATGCGTAGGGAAGGGATAAGTAACTAAGATTTTTTCAGATATGAATTATGGCTCAGCTGCATCCATAAGTGAGGGTGATAATGTATCTTTCTACTATTTATGGACTTTGTGAGGCTTAAATTATATCACTGACCATAAAATGTTTTTTGTACACAAAAATAACACACAAAAATATTATATAAATACAAGATATTGTGATCACAGTCATTAACTCTACTTATTTGAGGAAGAAGAAGGGAAGGAGATGGAAGAGGACCCTCTTACTCTCCCTCTTCCTCTGGCCTCTATCCCCTTGTTTGTGAGCACCTGGTGTGTCTTTCATATATCAAGGGCTATCGTATCACTATGACCACCTCAACTAGTATTAATTAATTCAAGCTATCGGTAAGTGAATGACTCAGCAAAATTTGATATTTTGCTAACTTAAACATTTTAGCTTAGAACAGCCAGGCTATTTCACAACTAACCAAATACATGTCAAAGAAAGTTAAGTCTTTACATGCTACAGATATAAGACAGGGTTTTTTACAAAGTAAAGATGTAGAATTGGTATTCACTGAAGCAAAAGGCTGAAATACATAAATTGCTATCCAATGTAAATCATGATCACCGTGGCAAACATCCTTAGAGTCAGAAGACCCGGATTGGAGGACAATCTCTAACACACACCATGTGATCTGGGGCCAGTTCTTTAACCTTTCTGAGCCTCAATTTTGTTATTTATATGATAAAACTAATAACTTTCTATCTTATATGGGCTGTTATGAGGCTTAAATGAGGTTTACATGCATATATGGCACTTTAAGAAATGTAATATATAATAAAATG
>CM053502.1:75731947-75754791 GCA_028627145.1 Eidolon dupreanum | reverse complement strand
TTTTTTTTTTAAGTAAGCTGAGACTTTACATTTGACTTACATTTGGTGAGCTTACATTTTAAATGTTCCTGTCACAGCTAAGAAGTTATAGGTATAATTTTTCTTTAACAAAATTGATGGGGTTGAGTTTCTCTGCCATCGGAGGATACAAAAAGAAGGCATTTGTCTACAAACCAGAAAGATTTCTTATCTGCCAGCACCTCCAGAATTGTGAGATGATGGAGGATGGGTTCTCAGTCATGAGGCTGTCGTATTGGGGGAATTGCTGATCAAGGGAAATTTTGATGGAGTATATAGGAGCATACTGAAGGATGGGACTGATGTGTTGTTGGGGCATATGGAGAGGATCTTCCTCAGGAACTGAGAATAGAATTTTTACAAGAAGCCAAGATTCTCAAGCAATGTGATCGTCCCAATACTGTCAAACTTGTAGGGGTCTGTACCCAAAGACAGCCTATCTGCATCATTGTGGACCTGATTCCAGGAGGTGATTTCCTCTTCTTTCCAAGAAACAAAAAGGATGGAATAAATAAAACTCAGTCAGTGAAATAATCATTATATGCTGCTTTCTAGTATGTCATTTCTCAAGACTGAAAACTGTATGGATAGATTGGCAAGAATTAACCCATTTTCTGTTTAGAAAAAAAAGTATAACTTGCTGCCAGCATTAATTCAATTTTATATAAACAGTCTTTGAGGCTGAAGCAAATCTGACTGATTTTCAATGTGAAAATAAATATAAAAACTGTTCTTGGAGTTATTTCTAAACAGAATTTGTCTCTCATCCTAATGTAACAGAAATGTATACGTAAATTGATTCATCAAATGAATCTTCGGCTAACAACTGTTCAAGAACAATGTTAGCATCATGTGTAGAAATGCTACATTTTCTAGGATTCAACACTTTCAGCCATCAAGAATTACTATATTTTATAAATGGAAATACCATGTATAAAAACAGAATGCTATAAATAGAATGATGTCATTTGTTTCCAGATATTATCAATAATAATGAAGTGAGATATTTCATGACAAACTTTGGGGGTAAGGTTAGGACTGTAATCTGCCAGTTATCTCTGGGTAAACATTGCAGCCACAAGTGCTACCAGTGAGTATTCTCTGGGCAAATGGAAAATGGGTTAAAAATAATGCTATGAATCAGTGTGGATAAGGATGTGGAAAAGCAGATATGCATATGCCACTATTGGGAGTATAAATTGCACAGCCTTTTTGGGCAGTAACTTAAGAATATATCTCTTAAAATATGCAACTTTGCCTTTACTTTATGTCAGATATTTCACTTCTAGGACTATATTCTATGAAACTAACCACGGATGTGCCAATAGATGTGCTTGAGCAGGTGTTCTTTGCAACTTTATTCATGGTAGCCAGAGAAGGGGGGTAGAAGAATTTGGGAAAGTAAATTAAAATGTTGAACAACCATTAGTTATATAAATTATATGATGCCCATTAATGGAACACAAATGCTGACATTATAAATTCTGTGATCCCAGAATATTTGTTGGTAGGGAAAAATGTTCACATTATATTTTTAGCTAAAAATGCAGGACAAATATCAGAATCTATATGTACCACTTTTAAAATAAATGTATATATACACCAACATACATATTTTCTATCAAAGAGAAAATGTGTGTGTGTTTATATATGTGTGTGTATATGTATATATTTATGTGTGTGTGTGTGTGTGTGTGTGTGTGTGTACCAATAAAACACACCAAAATTATTAGTGGTATCTTTAGTTATATTTCAAGTATGTATTCTTTTCTTCTAATTTTCCATATTTTTTCCCATTGAGCAATCACTTTTATAATTAGTCAAAAAATTAATTTCTCCATCCATAGTCAAATGTATTTTTTAAGTAATTACCTATATTGTCAGTTCCTTCTTCTTTAATTATATGTTACTTTGATAGGGTTTTTATGTTGTACATATCTATATAGTTAACCATAGTAGGGACATCTGTCTCAGCTAGGTGCATTATGTTGCTGGAATCTATATATGTAATAGCTCATTTACCTGAGATACAATTATTTAACAACTGCAACTATCCAGAAAATAGTTAAGAATGGGAAATAACCTATGAAATATCTCCAAAGCCTAAATAAGTGCCATAAAATACCCCTGCCTTGAAACTCTGACATTTTAAATGTGGGAATTTTCCTTTGGTGTATCTTTATTTTCACTTTAAGCATAGTGAGAATTAACAAAGGCCGTGGGGGAGGGTGTAAACCAGGAAGAAAAGAAACAGAGACTTTGAAAAACAGAGAAGACAACGTGAGAAAGAGACAATATTCTTAAAGCAGTAGATAGCATGTGAGAAGAAATCTAAAGTCTCACCCAGGCATCACTCCCTTCCACCAAAATTTAGTCATCGTTATTCACGATTATTACCTTGAGTCATGGAGGACACTAAGGGATTTCAGTGTAGGAATATAAGAAAGCAAATGCTATATTTTAGAAAATTTTTTATTCGAATTGGTTAAAATTTCTCCTTATGTAAAATACCTATGTGCAGTCAAAATGAGGATTTTCTGTGTGTATGTATTATCACAAAGCAAGAGTGTCACCTGCAATGTGCTTTGATGGTTGGAATCACAAGTACCTAAGTGGCAACAAGTGTGCAAGATAGAATTGAGGACGCTGAAGAATAGAAACATTGTATAATAAAGATCTTATAATGACTTGCATTTTAACCTTAGTAAATTATATTATTTACAAGAGTAAAAATATCAGCAAACTATATCAGTTTTACTCATTGTTATCACTTGCTACCTAATCAAGTTCAATCAGAGCCGTAGGTCAAAATAGTTACTCAGATCACTTTCAGTTCTGCTATATTAAAAAAATAAATGCAAAATTAGATTATAAAAATTGTGACATCTCACTATCCAGTCTTATCAGAATGTCTCTGTGACTGTATGTGTAACCTCATTTAGAGAGGATGAGAAAAGTAAAATTTGGGGCCTTTCCTAAACGTAAGGGCTCTGCAAATAGCTCTTCTGCTCTCCCCCCTTCAACTGCCCCAAAGAGCCATGAAACTTGAAGGAGTTCACTTGTAACAGGGATAGGAGGAAAAAGAGGTAGAGGAAAGTCTTGGGCATGAGACACCTCAAAACTTTCAGAGTGGCCACAGTCTTGTCTCTTAGACTGAGTGTCTGAGAGCATAATGTCCCTCAGGCTGAAGGACTCATCTGCTGGCTCCTCACTTCCTATCATTCACACCTGCCTTCCTCCAAACCCATTTTTCCTTTTATCTTGCCCCATGACCTATAAACATACTTTCACTTTCCATGGAGCATTCTATACCCATCGCACATGGCTACTTCTTCAGGTTGTGATTAGACCTCATGTCCCCTTAGTAAGGGAAATGTTTCTCTACCAAATTTTGTTTAGTTATCGTTCATATTACCCTATCGCAACACTTATTACACTAAATTATGATTGTTTATTTAGTAACATCTCCCCAGAAGACTTTTATGACACTGCCATAGAATATAAAATACTACTGTCAATTAACTAGGAAGCAGAAAACTAGCACACACGACCAGAGAATAGAATGAAAGTCTGCTAGCTGGTTCTTTGGAGGGGAAATACATGGTAAATTATCCCTTTTTAGGTCCGAGAAGCCAATATATATTTAAAGTGGTTGTCATTGTTGCTGCTGTTGCTGCTGTTGTAATCTTTGTCATTTCTAGTCTCCTGGCATATAAATTTACGAAAAAGTTACTGAAAATAAAGTTTTGTGTGTCTTCGCTGTATTATTAAAATAAAACTTATGGGGTTGGGAACATGGATATTTACTGAGCATCAACCCTGCACAGGTATTTTACATATTGTATCTAATTTAGTAGCCCTACAAGCCAGGTTCAATCACGTGCATTTTATAGATGAGAAAGTGGCTCTGGGATACCAGATCATATGATTGATAAATGATGAGCCAGAATTTCATGTTTTCAAATGAAATAAAAATGGTCAGTAAATGTATATTTACTGTAAAAAATATTCAGATTTTTTTACAAATAAATACAAATTTAAACAATATGTGTTTTGACACCTCAAATTGACAAAGATTAAAAATGCTAATACCCAAGTATAGCCTAGGGACTATAGTCAATAATATTGTAATTACTACATATGGGTTTAGATAGGTACTAGACTTATCATGGTGACAACTTTGTACGGTATATAAATGTCTAATCACTATGCCATAAAACTGAAACTAATATAATATTATATGTCAACTATAATTAAAAAAAATAAATTTAAAAAATGCTAATACTCAGAGGCAAAAATGTAGAAAGAAATGAGTTTTTTAAGCAATACCTATCATAGCTTTAATGTATTTTGCTTTTGAACTAAAAATAACACTTTTAGGAATCTATCCTATTGAAATACTTATTCAGATATACAAATATATGTTCCTCAGGGTGTTAATTGTATCATTATTTACAAATTACAAAAAAGTAGGAACAATTCAAATATTAGGGGTTTGTTGAAATAAATTATAGCACATGCATACAATGGAAAAACTATGCAATTATTTAAAAAGAATAAGGAAGAGCTCTGTATATCCACTATTTCTGAATGAAATAAAATCATGTTTCTGAAGAATTTCTATTTTTTACTGAATTTATATAAACATATGTGGCTCTATCTGTATATTTCCACATTTCTTTTAAATGCAGCAGTGATGGGGCTTTATAAGAGAGAGTCCTAAATTCAGCATGTTCTTAGTTTTTTGTATGGGACTGGATATGCATCTGCAAACAAACCAGCAATTAACAAAATATATTTGTAAGCAGATTGAGGATTTTATAAGCAGAAAGCTCAGAAATTCATTGAAAACGTGTTAGATTAAAGTCCTTGTATATTATTAACAGAGTCTGTGGTGACTCCAGAAAATATCAAAAGCACGGAAGTTATTTTAAAATGATCTCCAAACATGTAGATTTAGAGTAGAAAATGAGGGCATGAAAAATACTTTAATGAGGATGCATAGAAATACCATGTCAAACGATAGGCAATAAAGAGAAAAAAAAAACAATAAATGAAGCAACTGTAGAAAATAAATCAGGAAAGTATGGCATCCTAGTTGGACTCAAGGAATGTTTTTGAAAAGCAGCATGCTCTGGAAATAGCAGCAGAATTTAGCCCAGTCATATGTTCAGTCTAGTCTGTGGGCTGTTGTTCATTCAGTGTGGTCTCTTTGGTAACCTCTACTCACAAAAGTGGGGCTCAGAGGTACTAGACACTGTTATTATGTCTTTCAATCTGGTGTTCATTTTCAAATTGTTGCATAATATTTACATGGAATGACACATACCAAGTTTTGCATGGTAACAGACAAACCTCAAAGGCATCAAGACTTGGATAGGACCTCAGAAGTTCAGCTCCTTGGCTTAATGAATTACATAATCTCTTTGATCTAACATCTGGATGGCAACCCCTTTAAAGATCTTATTCCCTATACAGTCACTTCTCTTCCTCAGATCACAAGATCCAGCCTTAGACACACAGGCTAAAATCAGAGAAATTTGCAGCGTCTAAGCTAAAATGATCACGTATTTTTTCAAGGATTATGGTTCAGCCTTTTTTTAATACTTATCAAGAATATTTTTAAAATTAGATATGTTTTATCACTATATTCCCAATGTATAATATAGTGCTTGGCACATGATTGATAATAAATAGTGAAAGAAAGAATAAGAGAAAGGGGGAAAGAGTTTATCTGAGAGAGTTGAGACTCAATTATCTGGTTATATCATCAATTTCCAGATTTCCTATAGCATGAGTCAACAATTAGCCCAGTGAATGCCAGAAAATTAAAGAAAGGAGGTGGGGCTGTCTTATTGCTATTGTCATCAAAACCAGGGATGGCAAATGAATAAAATAAAATTTCAAGGCTAAGAGCAACCAGTAGTCTGAGCTAGAACCCCTAGTTTCTGAGTTGTAAACTGCTCCAAGATTGGTAGCAAACCTGTCAAAAATGTGGAGGCCTCCACTGGCTGAGGATGATGAAGTCACTGGTGCCATTTACCATTGTGGTCGATGCTGCCCATACCCATGTTGTTGACCTCTTACAACCTCATCAGGTGATGGTGTCTATTGTAAAGAGAAAAAACAATGTAAGGTAAGCAGACAGTAATGATAGTGATACTCTTATATATAGAATAGTCATCAAGGACCACTCTGACAAGGTGACCTCTGAGTTGAGACAGAATAGAGTAAAAGAGGTGGCCATAAGGATATCTAAGGGAAGAGCATGTAGCCAGAGAGACCAAGTGGAAAATCTCTGAAATAGGATTACACCTGACATCTTCCAGCAACCCTAAGGTGGAGCAGAGTAAAGAAGGAGGAAATGAGGTTAAGGAGTAGAGGAGTCAGATCACATAGACTTTTTTTTTTCACATAGACTCTTATAGGCCTGGAGAAGGATTTTGTATTTTCTTTTGAGTTAGATAAGAAGCCACTGTGGGGATTGAGCAGATGAATGACATGATCTGTCTTAGGTTTTAGGATTATTGCACTCTGACTGGGGTGCAACAAATAGACTGAAGGGAGCCAAGAGGGGAAGTATGGAGACCATTTGGGGACATTGAAATAATACAGGTAAAAGATGATGGTAACTTAGATCAGGGATAGCAACAGTGGAGAATGTGGTGGGACTGAGAATTTGCTGTCAAATTGGATGTGAAATGGAAGGGGAAAAGAATTAAGGATGACTCCAGGTTTTTGAGACTGAATAACATGACTAATGGAGTTAGTTGTCTTTAATTGGGATGGGTAAGTATGAGGGAGAAGCAAGAAATGAGGTAAGATCAAAACTTTGGTTATAGACATGTTGACTTCAAGATACCTGTTAAGCAGCCAGTGGAGATTATAATTAGGCAGTTGACTATATTAGCTGAGAGTATACAAAGGAATCTGAACTGGTGATTTAAAATTGGGGGTCTTTATCATAGAAATCAATGGGACTATGTGAGATCAACTAAGTACTAAGCATTAAAAAATAAAAGATCTGAGTACCCCTTTGTAAAGATGATGGAGACATGCAACATCCAGAACTAAGGAAAGAATGAGGGTATGGCAAAAGAGGCTGAGCAGAAGCAGCCAGTGAAAGTGGTTCCCTGAAGACCCAGTGAAAAAAGTATGTCAAAGATTAGGGAGTGATAAACTGTATTAAATTCTGTTGACACATTGAGTAAAATGAGTCTTAGTTACTGAGAATTAAAGAGTAATTTTGTCAACATGGAGATCATAGTAGAGTGAACCTTTATTTCCCAAACCTTTGAGAATTAAGAGATGTGTAATAGTAATCTATCGCTGTGTAAAAAATCACCCCAAAACTTAGTGGTTTAACATAACAAACATTTATTATCTCACATGGTTTATGTGGGTCTAGAATTTGAGAGTGGCTTTGCAGGACAGTTCTGGCTCGAGACCTCTCATGAGATGGCAGTCAGATGTTGGCCAGGGCTATAGTCATCTTGAGGCTTGACTGAGGCTGTAAGATCTGTTTCCAGGGTGGCTCGCTCACATAGCAAGTTGGTGCTAGCTGTTGGTGGAAACCTCAGTACTTCCCCACAAGGGCCTCCTCATAGGCAGCCTGAGTGATCTATCAGCATCGAAGCTGACTTCCTCCGGAGCGGATGACCCAAGAAAGTGAGGCTGAAATGGTTACACATGCCAGTTCTACTCAGTCTGGGAAAAGTGTAAACAACTGAAGGCTAGGATAATTGGGGGGCATCCTAGAGGGTGACAACAACAGAGTATTATTAATATTTGTGCCCAGACAACACATACAAATAGGGAGCATCTCAGCAAACTGAGACATATGGTTCCCCTACATCTGGTGATTTAAAGTAGAACAGTTTCTGGGGAATGAAATAATAGAGATGAAAACGACACCAATGAAATTCAGTCCCCAAACCTGTTCAATCACTGGATGAAAAGTGAGCTCTTCTTCCATCTCTTTCCACTAGTTATGAAGCTGGTAGAATTGTAAATACGACTGATAGTCACTTTACCATCAACTTGGTTTCAAAGGATAAAGCCAAGAGAGAGCCTTCTGTCAAGAGATGGAAATTCCTGATAACAATTGTTGGGCACTTGGATCCAGTCAAGCCTCAAGCTCACATCAACTCCAACAGTCATGGCATTCTCCTCTTATCCCTTTTAAAAAACTTAAGTTATTTTTGTCAAATTGAAAGTCAAAAAATAACCCAGATCAATATCTCCCTTATTGAAGTAGCTCACTGTGGACCACAATTCACTAGTTTCCCAAACATATTCAGTTATGTCTGGTTCAGGGTAAACACACATACCTTAAACTCAGTGTGGTCTCCCTGCCACATCAGGGATACTGTTCAGGTCAAGTCCTTTGAGAGCTTTTACTTACACTAGATCTTAATAGGTGGCTAGGATTATACAGTATATAAGAGTACATATTGACATTGAGTTGGTATTGGTGTTTGGGCAACACATAAAAGTCAATCTTTAAGACAGGCTATGCCACAGGTACTTCTTTAGAAACAGCTTTACTCTGTGAAGCACTGAGGGTTCTTCATTAAATAAATCCAATAACAAAAGCCTTCCCTGGGAAAGTGCTGCCAAGAGAACAGCTGAATCATTCATCCAGAACCAAACTGAAGTCCATTTCTATAAGGAATAGAAAATGTCTGTTTTTAAATTGCATGCTAGTTGCTTTCTTTTCTCCTTCTTTCTAACCACCCTTCAGGATCTTGTTTCCTTTGGTCATCCAGCAGGTACAGAACTGGATTTTCACATAGCCTCTTAGGATTTGTTCTACCTATAGTATACCTATTTTGAACTTGAAAACAAACAAAAAAAATCTATCAGTAAAGGGATACAGAAAAGAGACTAGAGGTAAATAGAAGATGACAGTGTCTGGAACAAGATTTCAGGCCCCTCACTTGCAGAAGGGTAATCCAAGTTGAGAAAGAAAGACTTGCAACCATCTGGAGGTTTCCCTAATCAGTGCCTATTTGAAATGTACATCCAGAGGAAGAAAGAGAACTAAACTGTGCATGCAGAAAATTGAATGCATCCATTGATCTGGCAAGTCTGAATAAATTTGAATTCTTGTTAGCACAGTAATTAGTCCTTGTGGTCAACGAATTGAAACAAGACAGCTTTGGTGCCACTTGTCTTACTCCCCCATATTACTCAAACATGAAACACACCCATATTTGGACAGAACAAATCTCCTTAAGTTTCAATCACCACCTGCTTCAATTTCGGAAATGGGTTAAGGAGAGGGAACAGTATGGAGGTGACATTTAATTTCGAGATCTCTCCACTGCTGTCACTCAGCATTAGCTTGTCCTTTTCAAAGAATAGGGCATCTACTTTATGTCAGATACTTTCTTATACATTGTGTCATTTAATCCTCATAAGTAGGACTAACAGCAGCTTCTCTTGAAGAGGCACAGCATATAGGAAATGCCTACATGTGATAGAAACATTGGCAGTGGGTAAAATATGCTAATGAGTTGACCCTAGAGCCAAGAACCAGAGAGCCAATTCATGATCCCAAGTCCACCACTGGTCTTGAGATATGGCTTCAAGGATACCATCTGTACTTCAGTTTCCCTTAAAATGCAATGTACAACACAAAAATAAGCAGAGGAGTACTGTTATCATGTTAAATGTATCACTCTGAGCTTCTTTAAAGAAAGGTGTTTCTAAATGCACTGGCATAATAACTACTAAGTAAATAGGAATTTTGCACTCAGACTTACCAGGTGGGGATGTGACATATGATGAGAATTGACCCCATTTCTCTCTCCATGCAGTTCAATGTTCCCAGATGGTACACTCAATTAGAGTTTATTTCAGCATCTTTAAATGAAATCTACTGAGAAATGGCAGTTCACCTTAGTAGTGTATATGCTACAAAAGGGAAAAGTATGCTACCTCTAAAATGCTATATTACTCCTTCTCCATAGCTCATGATGTGGAAAGTGCCATAACTTTCCCAGCCACACTTATAGAGAAAAAGACAGTGTCATTTCCTTTGTTGAGCATCAGTTTCTCCCCCTCCAACATAGTTTCACAACCTCCATGCTACTGGCATTTGGAGTTGGACAATTTTTTACCATGGGGACTGTTCTGTGCACTGAAGGCTCTTTAGCAGCATCCCTGGCCTCTACCCACTAGAAGCCCATAGCAACACCCAGCCCCCAATTTGTAATAACCAAAACATTTCCAGACATTGCTAAATGTCTCCCAGGGATAAAATAACCCCCAGTTCAGAACCACTGCCGTAGAAGATGGATAGTAACTGAACTACAAAATGTTTGAGTTAGAAGGTCTAGAGAGCTGAGTGACAATTTATGTGGTCATCCATTTCATAGATAAATAAACTGAAGCCAGAAGAATTTGGTGACTTGCTTCATGTAACACAGAGGTATTTAGCACAGCCAGTATTAGTAATTCAATGCACTGGCTACTCTGGTCACCTTTTCTAGTTCTTGAGAATGCAAAAGGAATTATATTCTTATCTACTTGATGACATTAAGGAAGAGAAAATGAATTCCTTTTGAAGGGAACCCATTAAATCTAGAAGAATACTTTCCAGAACTATAGTCATACCTAAATTATTAGAGGTCTAATTCAAGTTTCTCTGAGGTCATACCAACTTAGGTAAAACAATCCTTCATCAGTTTCATTTCCCAACATTCCTCTAGCCTCCACCTTCCATTTTCCATCCTGTGTCTGGAGAGGTCACTCTATTCTCAAGACATATGGTCATAGAGTATCCTGCAAGGTTACATACCTTTAAATCCTCTAATATACACACACACACACCCTTAGCACCCCAACACATGGTTATAGGGTGATGAACGCAGTCAGTCTCAACCATTGTTACTTCCTTCCTCAGCTCACCTGATTTTCCTTTCTTGGGCCTTAAAATAGTCCATCCCTCCATTCACCAAACCTTTACCTACTTTCAACAATAAAACTCTAAAGTGGCCCCTACTGTCAGAAGACCTGTGCCCTCCAAACCTAAAGTAATCTTAAACACTTTAATTGAAAATTCATTTCTTTTTTAAATGTTCATCAAACTTTTGGCTTTGCCTCAGCAAGCACAAATAGGTAATGTGCTGAAAGAGAAATTAAAGATTTAAAATACTGACCCTCAAGCTTGAAATTTCCTTCCCACTTTAATTTATTAAGCTATACCCCCTCATTTTTGAAAACACAGTTCAGAGATCTTCTCTAACTCTCTATGCTCCATCTGGGTTTAAATGGCTTCAGTCTAGGGCTTCAAGTCATCACAAGAATACATATATTGCCATTAGCATAGTCCATGTTTCTGAGTTACAAAAAGACAAACATGCTTCAGGAGAAAACAAGAACAAAGAACAGGCATGGAGTATTGCATTGTAGTTGATTCCAAATTTGTAACAATGTAAAAATTTGTAACAGTCTAATAATATATATGATTGTTGTAATATTGCATAGAATTTCAGAATGGTCAGTTATCATAAATAAATGATTAATTTTACTGTCAAATATTGTTTTTCTTCTGATTTGCTAGTTCTGTAGTCAATGTTGGTATTAACGTCTTCCTAGGTACTGTCCAGAAATTGTCACCACATATGGTATAACACACAGGTGCTTGCATACAACTAAAAGAAATAGATAATGGATCTTTTTTAGCCCTTTCCATACTCATACTGCTGAGGACCAGGTTTCCTGTGCCTCACCCATGTTCACAGGGCATCCTACTGCTCTCTCCACAGCCACTCTGCTCACTTCTATGTTGAGAGGTCTGGACAGCTTCTGCATCAGGGCTGGACTCTTGGGAACCATGAGTCCCACCCTCAAAAAGCTTAAAGTATAATGAAAACCTAAGGCAGTTAAACAAGTATTAATGTATGATAATGAGTAGGTGGAACTCACAAATTCTATTTGAAGACTGGGCTCCAAGAAACCTTCCTAAAGAGAATGGCACCTAATTTAAATTTAAACATGAATGATGCAGGCAGAGAGTTGATGAGAAAGGATTACATGCAGAAGTTTTAGTAACAGAGGCTGTTAAGAATGCTCAGGGAGAGCAAACTAAAACAACTAGTCTCTTTGACTCAACACTTTCTAAATATTGGCGATAGATTAAAATGGGTTGGTCCCTAGGCAATCTTTCAGGACAATGTGATTTCAGCGCAAGGAGAGAACCCCCCGAAGCTCCCCCAAAATCTCCCTGTTTGTTCAGGAATGCCTATAAATGACTGAGATAATGAACGTTTCATTCTATGATTAGAAATAAAATGCCTTAGAGAAGGTAACTTCTTAAGGTTTATAAATTTTCGAACCAAAAAATACAAATAATGATGTCAGATCTTTTATAATTGCCTAAGGGCAATGATTCATAAACATTAAATGCATAAGAATTACCTAGGCAGTCTACTTAAAAAATAGGTTCAGATACTTGTACACAGCAGCATTATTCACCATAGCTAAAAGGTGGAGAAACAACACAATTGTCCACCAATGGCTGCATGAATAAACCAAACATGGTACATACATGCAGTATGTCAAAAGAGAAATTCTGATACATGCTCCAACATTTGTGAACCTTGTGAACCTTGTGAACCTTGAGGATATAATGCTAAAGAAATACACCAGTCACAAGAAGACAAATACCATATGATTCAATTTTCATGAAGTCTCTAAAGCAGCCAAATTCATAAAGTCAGAAAGTAGAGTGGTGGTTACCAGGGGGCTGAGAAGAACAAAGGATGGGGAGTCAGTGTTAAATGGATACAGTTAGAGTTTAGGAACATGAAAAATTCTTGAGATGGATGGTGATAAGGGTTGTACAACAATGTAGATGTACTTAAGACCACAGAACTATACACTTAAAATTGGTTAAAATGGTAAATTTTATGTTATGCATATTTTACCACAATTTAAAATTAAAAAAAAAAAAGGTGGGAGGAGTAGATTCCTGGGTCCTGCTGTCAGAAAGTTTGATTTCATAGGAATATCTGTTAGGATTGCATCAGGAGAGAGAATTCATCCAGATGGCTCAAATTAAGGAACTAAGATGAGGGACTACTTACTTAGATGTGGACAGGGTTAGAAAAGCCAACAGGGATATCATGGCACCCAGAAAGCAGTGACTGCAGATATTACTGCTCTGAGGGCTAATGAAGCAGAGAACAGAGATTGTGTTACCTAAGCCCAGTAAAAACTGAAGCCATAATGAGATCCAGTTCAAGATAAGGGGCTGTCTGTCAGGACCAGCAATCCATCCATGAGGGTGTCGGTATTGCAGAAATGTGAGGCTAAGGCAGGGAGTGAGCTGGAACATGTACAACAACCTCTCTCCTCTTCTGTTCTCTCATAGCCCATGGGGGCCATTCATTTGCTAATGCCAACTAGAAGCCAGAGATCAGGCTAGGAGCCAGAGACACAGTTAGCGAGAGTCAACCTGGCAGAGAACAGAATGAGAAGAGAAGGGCAGGGAATAGGTATGAGAGAGACAAACAGAATAACCAGTACAGTAGTTCGGGGAGGGAATATTGTGTTTTAAAAAAACACCTTAGGAAATCCTTTTGTAGGGGGTACCACTTCTATCTCAAACAAATTTTAAGGACATAGTTTTAGGGGAAGGGTCCAGAATGCATGAAAGCACAGAGCAGTCAGAAGTACTGATGAAGGTGGAAGTGAAGTAGATTGAGTTGGTACAAGGGATGCTAGACACAGTGTCACAACTGTGATTCAGAGACCAGTATGATTGCTCCTCTTCCATTTTCAAATCGAATCTGTCTGTGAGGACATCTTCACATATTATACCACCTCAGCAGGCTCTGTACCACAATGCATACAGCTATAGTTTCAGTAAACAAGCAGGCACCTGAAATAAATTTTCCTATCTGGAAAAGTGAATTAGTTCTTTGCACACCCAAGTGTGCTATCGAGCATACTAAAACCATAAACATCATTATTCTAAAGAACGCATCTACTTTCCAGTAAACTCTTAGATTAAGTAATAAGCTTGTGTATTTCTAAGAAAGCCAGATACAACAACAACAACAACAAAAACTTTGTAAATGTATATATGTACAAATAAGTTGCCAACTGTGGGCAAGTGAGAAGTAGCTATTTCAAGAAATCTTAAATTCTGTGAAAGTTAAGGCTGAGGCTTCTAATATGGAATAAGCATCAATTATACAATCACAGGATTCATTCTTATTTGTTCACTTATTTAACTAACACTTATTGAATCTCTGTAACATGCCAAGAGCTAATCTAGATACCAGGACTGAACAAAAAATATAAGACCCAGACCCTTGCGCAACTGAAGTAGCTGAAGATGTGGCAAACCACTCTGGTTTCGCTTCCTCCACAGGTTTGGAAGTTGAGCAAGATCAAATTGTTCCTCACAGGACTTTAGTGAAGGTGTTGATGTTCTCTCGTAAGAGCAGATGAATAGAGTAAAATTCTAGGTTGTGTCCTATAAACTTGGTCTGTTAAAGCTTGGCAAATCAGTTTCTTGCTCTTGTTTGTTTGTTTGTTTGTTTGTTTTGTTTGTTTTTGGTTGATTGGTTGTTTCCCCCCAATTTATCTAACCTGTTATGTTGTATTTTCTAATATTCAGTCTCAGCCAACTAGTTCTAGGATACAACTTTAACCTATATACACCCAAAAAATTCAATCCAGGGTCTTTTAAATTGAAGTAAAAAAACACCTGAAAGTGGTCAATTAATACCTTGTTCTGTATTCCTATAGAGAAAACACTTCTAAAGCACTATCAAATTACTACTAGATCATTTTATCTTTGATGACTCAGCTCTAACTGGAGTCATCTAATCATTTTGGTTTTAGTGCTAAAGTCCCATGTCCCTGGAAATTCCTCAGTCTCTGGAAAGCTCAAACAGCTGGTCATCCTTTGTCTAATGCAATTAGTACCCAGCAGGTTCTTAATACACCTTTTCTGTATGAATGAATAAAGAAATGACATCATTAAAAAAAATGCAGTACCTACTCTCACACTCCACCAAGTCAATTTTCTCTAAGACATTTTCTCATGTAAAACCAGAAAAATGAGACTTTCATACAAAAGTCCGTTTCTACTTATAACCGTTAAAAACTAGATGTTTTAGATTTGAACCTTAAAATATTTAAAATTCGCCAATAACCCCAGTCAATCTGCAATATATTGATGTTAGGACGATTCTCAGAAAAAAATATCATGGTATTTATCCTTGTTATACTCTGTAACTTTCATTCAGTCAAATGCGAGTTGAGTAGATGAATTTTGGAAAACAGATTTTGAAAATCTGATGTTTAAAAAACAATTTGATGGCTTTGAGACAGTCATAAACCTGAGACTGTGGTTTCTTTAAGGCAGAAGCAATGAGGCATACATGAAGGTTGTTTGTCTCACTTCTCCCTTCCCTAGACGGCCAAAAAGACTGACATTACATAAGTAACACCACCTTCACATGAGTCACAGAACCCAAACAAGTTCATTTGTGTTTCACCTTTGAAAGCAGATGTCTCGTGACCTCATGCTTAATAAGCCATCACAGGTGCAAGTGAATTCCATCGCACCCAGATACTTCCTAGCCCAGCTCATTAGGAGAGGGCTGCTGCAGGCTCAGGTCTCTCCCACTCCAAAGCTTTATTAGCCATTATCCTTCGCGACTTCAAAGTGAGATCTTGGCATGCAGTAAAAACTGCTAATTTGCCCCTGTTTCTCACATAATAGGCAAATTTATTTCCCTTATAAACGGGAATTGCAGGTGTAAATGCCACCTACACAGATATTTCACTGCAGCAGCCATACCCCCACTGGAAAAGAGAGTATCTCATCCATGGGATGTGCTTTTCTGTGGCTTAAACCAAACGAAATAAGCAGCAGCCACAAATTTACTTTCTTTCTTTTTTGCTTGTTAAATATTTTTTATATTTGGTAGTCTGTTATGCAGCACAATGTTAATTTCTCTTTTTCAGTTTTGTTGAGTTATAATCAACAACTAAAATCATAATATACTTAAAGTATATAATGTGATTATTTGATATACATATACATTGTGCAAAGATTCCCACCATCGGGTTAATGACCACACTCATCACCTTTCTTGTGTGTGTGGGAACACTTAAGTTCTACTTTCTTAGCAAATTTTAGTTACCCAGACAGTATTATCAGCATAGTTACTATGCTGTACGTTAGATTCTCAGAACTTATTCATCTTATAACTGAAATTTTGTACCCTTTTACCAACTTTCCCTATTTTTGCCACACCCTAGCCCATGGCAACCACCAGACTTATGGCCTCTAGAACTGCATGTTTCTGTTGTTTTGTTATGACAGCTCATTTGGGGGCTTTCACGTTGAATCCCACCTAACAACTTCCATTAACATCCCACTGGCCAGTACCACACAACCCTCTGTCGAGAGAGGCTGAGAAATGGATTTTTACCTAGGCACTTTGATGCTCACCCCTTCAACAAAATTGAGAAGGAGAGGTAAGGAGGAGAATGAATTTGAGGTAAGCAGTACAGGAATAGGGCAAAGAGAAGTGTATTAATCTGGGATGCTCTATTAAATATTTTAGAGAATGTGGGATATAAGCTGGATCCAGACACAAGCTTGGTTGAAGGGAAATCTATGTAGAGGGGTCATCACAGCATAGACAGAAAATCAGAGACCATAAATCATGTAAGAACCAGTGAGGCAAGAGCTTAGGGTATCTGGGCAGGTTAGGATAGGTACTAAGAGATAATTAGAACATATAGGTTGGGAGGCTAGTTGGGGGGTGTATTAGTTCAGTTGGGCTGGCAATAACAAATACTGAGTGGCTTAAACAACAGAAATATTTTTTCTCATAATTCTGGAAGCCAGAAGTTTGAGATCAAAGTGTCAGTAGAGTTGGTACCTACTGAGGCATCTCTCCTTGGCTTGTAATTAGCCATCTTCTTTCTGTATTTTCATATGGTCTTCCCTCTGTGTGTGTCTGAGTCCTAATCTCCTCTTCTATGAGCCTCAGTCCTATTGCATTAGGGCCCACCTTAATGACATTGTGTTGATTTAATCACTTCTTTAAAGACTCATTTGTTTAAAAACAATCACATTCTAAAACACAGGGTAAGGACTTCAGCATATGCATTTTGGGAGGACATAATTCAGCCCATAGTAGGGAGGATCTTAAAATCTAGGTTATGGAGTTTGTGTTTTATTCTATGCATCATAAGGAGATAGCATGGATTTCTGAGCAGGGAAAAACATTATCACAATTTTTATTTTTCCACAAGCTATCCCTCTGTTGGCATTGTGTAGGATGCATTGGCAGCAAAGAAACCCAAGGATCATGATTGCTTTAGTGCAGGGAAGAGGTAATGATGATCTGAATTAGGACAGTAGCAATAGAAATGCAAATAGGAGAAAATCGAGTAAAAGATAAATTCAAAAGACACTATGAGGGTATCACAACCAGAATTTGGTGACTAATTTAATGTGGGAGTCCTTGTCCAGGACATAGCTCAGAGCTTAGCCAGAGAAAAACACTTGTATTCCCTTAGCAGAGAGGGCAATGAGTGAAGGAGTCTGAGAGAACAGAGGTAGAGCAAGGGGAGCTAAGATGCTCACCTGTAATTGAAAATGGCCACCCACGTCCTCATTTGCTTTCACCCTGAGGAGGAAAAAACATTGTGTACTGCTCAGGTGCACAAAGCAACCCAGAAGCAACAGTGAAGAACTATTAAGGGAGAGATTTCACAGCATGAAGGCCTTCTCTGATTTTCTCTTAGGTGCCTCTTTGTTTTTCTCTCACAAACTACATTTCTGACATACTTCAAACCAAAGCCAGTGGGAATGACAGCTCCTTTCCTCATTCCACAATCTGACTTGCTGGCAAAGATCTGAATTTGCAAGCTCACTTCTTTTCAAGTTGTGAATCTTTTGCAGTAAAATTATACTAACTGCTGGCTTAATTTTAGGTGCTTGTCACCCACTTAGCCTTCAGGACCTTCTCCCTAGCAAGTCAGCTCAGTGTCTTAATACCCCTTTTCTCTGATTTCAGATAATGTTTGAGTAACTTAGAATCATTGCTTTCCCCCTTTCCAGAAATTCAGGTTTGGATTGGGCATTTGTGTATAGACAGCCTTACCCCCATTCAATCTGAAAAAAAAAATCCTAAGCCTTTCAAACTCAGATTTGGTACTAAAATAATTCACCAGGTTTTTTTTAATGGACAATGTGATTCTAGAAAAAAAATTACATTCTCAATCTCTGCACTTTCTGATACTTTCTGATACAATAGCAATTAGCCTCATGTGGTAATTTAAATTTAAATTTAAATTAATTAAAATTAAATAAAATTAAAATTCAGCTCTTCAATTGCACTAGCCACATTTCAAGTACTCAGTAGCGACATTTGGCTAGCAGCTACCATGTTGAACAATCATACATAGAACACTTCCAATTTTGCAGAAAGTTCTACTTAATTAGTTCTAAACAATCGCTGTTTTAACTATTCCATTTCTGATCCTTGATTTTGAGACATTATGGCTTCTTCATTCTGAGGTCCTCCTGCCACAAATGGGTTTGGTCTGATAACAAAGATTGCTGATTATAGGACACGTTTCTTCTGTATCATTGTCCTAATTGCTATTACCATGTTGATTCACAACAATAACTGCTAGGTTTTTTACTGATGATATCTTTATTATTTCATAGATATAATTTGCTTGTGTAATTAATACAAGCTTATTTGTGTGATTAACAAAGTTTATTTCTAAGCTTTATTCTGTTTCTCCAACTGCTTCTCTATTCTTGACATTCTTTCATTTACTCTTCATTCACTCCCTAGATACTCACGAGGCTGTGTTGCCCATGCTTAGTGTGACATGTTAAGTACAGACAACATAACATTATGATTAAAATTTGGGGCTGTGGTGTACTCTGTCTAGCTCTTTCACTTTCTAGCTCTGTCCCTCATTTTCTCACCTGTAAAATAAGGATAATAAACATGAACCTCATGGGGTTATAAAAATTAAATAAGCTAAAACATGTATAATTCTTAACATAGAGGCTATCATATATTAGTCAAAAATGTTATTTTACTATTGTCATTAAAGGATAATACTTACGGTTCAAGAATATGAAAAAATTCCTGCCTGAACTTATTTTCAGTGTTTTCTTTTATTTTTTGGTCAATTGTTCTACAAAGGAAATGAGAGGCAGGACTGGGATTGTGGTTAGCATGAATATGTAGTTTCTTGCTAGAACAACCATTTTAACAGTTCCTGCAGCATGGTGAAATTTCCTGTTCTTTGTTTCACTGTTTTTTCTACATAGATAAAAACTATGAGTAAGCTGAATAGTAGCAAGCCAAAAAATAAGAAATTAGATTCTGCAAATGCTTGTTCTTCTTTTACAAAAGAACAGAACCATTCCAGAACACCTACCCAAGAGGAAGATAATTGAGTTTATCTTGCTCCCTCTGTCTCATTCCCTTCTTTTTAAAGTAGCTTCATTGTAACAAGAATAAAATTAGTGATGAAAAAAACTTTAATACCATCTTTATTATCTGGGAACACTTTGAATTTAGTAGAAATTCTTTTAAAGAATTTGAAACACTTAGAGCACTAGCTTCTTCCTAAAGCCTTTACTCTTAAGAGTGATGTAAAATAGTTTTAAGTTTAATAAGGAAAATTATGTAAGGGAACATGGGGTTATGTTTAGAGAAGTTTGGGATATAGAACGTGGGAGTCTAACTTTTCTCACTGATGATGAGATAATAATTGATTGAATGGCTGTAATGTATCTAGCGGAGCACGTGTCTGGCCCGTGATATGTCATTGTTCAGGGCAGCTGTCACCCTCTCCTTGCTGGCCAAACAAGAGCTAGAGCTTTGTGAAGTCTTCTGAGGTGTGTACTTTAAGACAGGAATTGACATAAAAAGCTCTCAGAGGGAAGAAGCCCAATGGTGAGAAAATGGAAATTTATATCACTTAATGTGTGGGGCATGGTGTCTGTCCTCATATCTCTGATGGTTGTCAAAAGACTTTCTGATTTAACACCTCCCCAGTATGAAAAAGACTGCTATATGTCCTGGAGTAGATCAGCCTGGAGCTGCACTACAATTGAGCTCTAATATTGAGGTTGAAATGAGTGGCCCTTGGCTTGTCTTCCACCTCCGACACATCCTGATATTTTCAGTAAGTATAGATCGTAAGTTCCATGAGAGCAGAGGTTGCAAATATCTTTTACATCCCTAAATCCCATAGATAACATGGAACCTGGCACATAACAAGCACTCAGATAACAGTGTGTTGAGCTGAATTAAAGATTATTTGTTCCCCATAAATGTTTGTGTTCCCTGTGGTTAAGCACTTGGCCCATGTGGTCTTCTCTTCAGAGAACTCTCCCCCTGATATCTCATTCACTCACATGGTTTCAACCATCGCTTCTTTACAGGGAAGGTGCCCCCAGGTCTGATGCATCTGGCCAGGCTCATATTTCCAGTTTCCTGCTAGGACTTCTAACTGGAAATTTCATTGTGTCTTCAAAAAAATTGCTTAGCCCAAGCTCCTTATCTTATCCTCCAGACCAGCCTTCCCTCCAATTTTCCTGTTTCAGTACTGGTACAACCATTTCTTTAGTTGCCCAGCTTCTCAATAACAATACATAAGCAGGCACTTGGGGTTCTAAATGAGAAATGTACAGTGTAGCTTGTGATCAGCCAAAATGAGACCAATCTGAGCTGATCAATGAAGCTTGTGAAAAGCCAAAGCATGGGCCTTGTGTGTAAGCCACCTCAGGTGAAAGAGAAGCTAATTTGGGTCAAATATGAATTTCTATGTCCATTTAGTAAATAAATTAATGACTATTACCTTCTCCCCATTAACAACAAAGAAATGAAATAAAAAATGCAAGCTAGTTCCATCCAATGTGTTTTTTTCCTCAGTCATTAAGACATTCTTAAGTTTCAGCCATTGTTGTTTAAGAGCTCAGTATGGTGTATAAATATAGTAAATGTTTAATAAATATTTGTCAAAAAAATGGAGTTAAATCTGTTTTCAGGAAGAATAAACAACGTTAGAGTCATCTAGTCCCACTTTTCTTCTGGATAGGACTATAGCTATTAAACACTTAAAATATGACTAACCTGAACTGAGATGTGCTCTAAGCATAAAAGAAATGTTGGATTTTATAATCATAGAATGTAAAATATTTCATTAATAATTTCTATACTGAATATCAATTACATGTTGAAGTGATACTATTTGGGATATATTAATTTGAATCATATACATTTTTAAAATTAGCTTCATCCACTTTCTTAAAATTTTTAATGAGATTGCTAGAAATTTTAAGATGATGTACACAGCTAACATTATATTTCTATAGGATAGTGCTGTTATGAATTCTACATTAGTCAAGATTCTTGGGGTGGGAGGATAACATGTGTATGTGTATGTGTGTGTATGTGTGTGTGTGTGTGTGAGAGAGAGAGGGAGAGAACCACTCTTTGGTTCTTAAAGACTTTTTTTTCCATTTTTTGAGGAATCTTTAAAAAAATATTCCTTAAAGTGATCAGACTGTAAGTCAATGGCAGTGAACTCCTTAATTACCAGTGAGTCTCCTTCCTAGGAATTTAGCTGACACTCAGCCTAGTGATACTGCATTTGTTTTGGGCTGCATATACAAAAGACAATTATCTATTCCTGGTGTGTTTTGCTTTCATGAAAGACCACATTTCCTTATTTTTCCAACCACTTAAGGACAATTGTGACACCCAAAGGCCAATTTGTTTGCAAACTTGTCCAATTGATATAGATGATATAATCTAGGATCCATATTAGATGCTCTGTAGAAGTTAAGGACCAGATGTCTACTCCCCTGAGTCCTCAACACCAAGAATTTGCCAATAAATGTTTATTAAATTAAGCAGAATCAATACATAAACCTGGACTTCTCTGTTCTTATATTAACCAGGAGTAAAATTGTCCATGGCCTGTGTTTCTTTCAGTAATTCATTTAATATTTACTTGCCCACAACATACTGACTCCTGAACCTGAAAAATTTGAATTGTGAAGATAAGTAACAGGCAATCATAACACTGCATGATGAGTGCTGTATTAGAGGAGGTATAGGCAAAGCTAACACCCAGCACCTCTGCACTCTCAAAACTAGTCAGGCCATTTATAACTAAAGTCCATTCTGATTTGTCAGGAGAAGAGAATCCAACCTAACTGGTGGAAGGGGGACAGTTGATAAGTTCTGGAGGATTCATCAGCAACTGGGCATTCAGGGACAATGAATCCAAAATTTTAGCATTAGATTTAAATCTATATTACCCTGCCACTAGCACTTTTTGACTGACCCTCTTGACCTCTTAGATGTTGAACCTGTTTCTTCCTTCTTGTTCCTGACACTGCTAGCCTCCTCTCCAGGGCCTCCCAGCTTGTTCCCTTTAATCTGTCCTAGTGCCTCCCCGCCCCCGCCACCCCCGCCATAGCCACCAATATCCAGAACAGGATATTTTTCCTCAGAGCATATTTCAGAAGCTGGGAGCTTCTTGGTAAGCTTACACTCCAGTTGGAAGGAGGCCATGCGGTACAAAGAAAGGGCTCTTGAGTTGGGGGCCAAGAGTTTGAATTGCAGCCCCACTTTTCAGGGCTATGGGAATTTGGGCAAGTCATACAGCATCTTCTTTTGTAAACTAAGTAAAATGATGTCTGTCTTGAAGATCAAATGAGATAATGATGTAAACATAGTTGGTAAACTGTAAAAATCTTACCTGAATGTAAGAGTCTCACGTTAGTCCTTATGAGGATC